>JBCEWE010000126.1:1375000-1552500 GCA_039877035.1 Silurus lanzhouensis
TTTTTTTCTAATGTTCAGTCCAATTCCACCCTGACCAGGATGAAGTGATTATTTGTAGGCGAATTGTAATAATTATAATAAGGATGAGGTTGCTCGGAGGAAGAGTAGGAGAGTAGTGCAGAGTTAAAGCAAAGTTGAAGTATCTTTGATTATATAAGTGTTTCTGATATATAACATTTACTCAGTAATTTTCTCACTGACTCTCTACCCTCCTCTCCCCATTTAGGTTGTTTCCGCTTGTCCCCTGAGCTGCAACCTGTTTGGTCATGTGAAAAAAAACCCAGCTTAATGTATCTCAGAGCTTTTCTGAAAAGTTTAACTTCTTTCAACTTTTGAAACAAGTGCTTCACTCTGGGGAAAAAACACTGCCAGCAACACTTCATCAAACTGCCCACATTCTGACTGCCTTGCAGCTGCTTGCGATAGAACTGCATGTAATATATGAGTTGGCAGTCAGGGCTAAAAGCTGAGCTCATCTTCTGTTAAATGAATGAATGAACAGCTAATTAATATATTATCAAAATATTATAAGGATGGTAGTAAATAAATTAAGGGATGATTTTAATAGTGTTGTCTTCTGACTTACGTTAAATGTTAAAACTGTTTTGCTAATTCTGTTATATATGAGAAAAATAAATTGAATGTACAGAACTAAATGTACCTCTTCTGTTCCTCCGCCTTCTCTTTTTTCTTTTCTTACTCAGGGTTCAGCGGACTCCTACACCAGTCGTCCCTCAGACTCTGACGTGTCACTGGAGGAGGATCCAGAAGCCTTGCGAAAAGAAGCAGACAGACAAGCTCTGGCAACCCTTGAGAAAGCTAAGGTGTGTGTGTCTATCCATATTTAATCAGGGTATTTTTTTTATTCTGTTCCTTTGCTCTTTCTGTTCCTTTTTTTTCTCTTCCAGCTTTCTCTTTCTACTAAATGTGCCTATCATTAATCTTAATCCCATGTGTCATGTAAAATGACATCTGATAGTTTCCCTATTAAATCATGTGGAGTGGAATTACCAGCAACAACCTTTCAGTAGTACTCAGAAGTATGTCATTTACAGTGCAAAATATCTCACCTTATGTTTTGCTTCATTCAGTTTTATTTTGTCCTTGAAGATTTCAATTTGACTAACAGGGTTCAAGCACTATTATTACTAAAAGAAATTTGCGCCAGTGATCAGTCATATTTATTTCACAGTACTGTTGAGAATTTATTCATGCTTCTTTTAATTATTATTCTCTGGCTTTCTGCCTTAGACTAAGCCAGTTGCATTTGCTGTGAGGACTAATGTTGGTTATAACCCGGGCCCTAATGATGATGTTCCAGTGCAGGGAATGGCCATCTCATTTGAAGCCAAAGATTTCCTGCATATCAAAGAGGTCAGTTCTGCTTCTCATCATGGGTGACATGGCGTGTATATCATTGCACATATATATCATACTTATTCTTGGTGCATAATTAGCTATAAAATAATACAATAAAACTTTTCTAATGCAGTTCTACTGTCATTTAAACTTATATCTGATTTAAATAACCCATTGATTGAAAATTTTAAAACATAACATTTATTTCAGTATCAATTTATTCTTTGGGATGTATTTTTGATCATTGCAAGATGCAAAAGCAAGACAAGTTCAGTACATATTATATTTAGCTTTATGATCATTGTAACCATGGTAATAAGATTGTGTAGCACTAATATAAAGGGTTTGGCTGGAATGAATACATTCTTAAGAGGTGTAATTATGCATATAATCAAATCAGCACATCTTTCTTTCTTTTCTAAACCAATTGTGTTTAATGCACAGTAGGGTTTTTGTAGATGCATAGCATTAGTTTTTAGTTGAAGGGTTTTAAATAAATTCTATTGCAACAAGTAAACCGACGACTGCTACAATTTACAGCAAATATGCCTTCTGACTTTCTTTTCACTATATTTCATGTTAATCATTTGGTGTGAAGTCTTTTGATTGCTTTAAAGCCAAATTCAAAAATCATTTAAAATAATACAAGGCATCAACGGTTGATAACACAGATTTTATGCTGATGCAGAGACCGAATTGTGCAGAAAATGTGCAGTCAGTGATGACTATAAGCAAAAACTAGATAGCGCACCCCAGCTGTGAGCATCAAATGGTCACACCCATTTTTTTGCTTTAGCATAGTTTTCTGCAATGAACATTATAAAGTTTAATATTAGTGATTTATTGTGTTGTATGCAACTAAACCGTAACTAAAATGTATTTGATAGTTTGTATAAAAAAATATGGTATTAAAAACAGATTTTCTGGAGTTCTGGACCAGAACTGAATGCTCAAAATATATATGTAGGTTTGGTCAACAGTTTGTCAACAGGTATAGGGATAATGTGTGTTTGTGTGTATGTGTGTTTCTACTAACAGAAATATAATAATAACTGGTGGATAGGACGTTTGGTGAAGGAAGGATGTGAAGTGGGTTTCATCCCTAGTCCAGTAAAGCTAGAGAGCACTCGTCAGCTACAGGAACAAAGGAGTAGACAAAACCGCTTAAGCTCCAGGTATCAATCTCAACACCACAATAACATTTAACTGAGTCAAAATACACGCAACAGCCAAGAGCCAATTGCATTTCAACATAATAACCAAAGCCTTTATTCATACTGTATTTAAATTGTCACCATACTTCATTTAGGCCATAGTCACAGCCTTAAAAGACATCAATGCATTTTTTATTTTGCTTCAACGTATTCAGTCACCAGTTTTCTTTTTTTACAAAAATAATGTTTCTTTCTTCTATCAGTAAGTCTGGTGGGAGCTCCAGTTTGGATGTTGCCTCAGGAACCCGTAGGCCTACTCCACCTGGAACAGGTATGCTCAAACAGAAAATGGAAGTGCAGTTTAGGATTTCTGTGCAGGTATACTAGGCTTGCTTGGCCCTTCTTTACCAGCAACAGCTTCACCTTACAAACAGAAAATGTAAGGCAACCTTGGGGTTCTGACCTTTGCATAGCCCACTGTGCCCTACATTGTTTTCTTACTGTCTATCTACATCTTACCCTACTTCTGCATTTTTTCTACCATTTCATATTCTATTTTCTCTCCACTTATTTTTCTTTTAAGTTGTATGTTTTGTTATACGTTTTTATACTGTATCTGTAACTCGCCATTTTTGCCTTCTCTATCTCTGTTCTTTTATGTTGTTTAACTCAAAATCTGCACCTAGTGTACATTCGGTTGCTGTTTTCCTTCCTTCTACCATCACCTTTCTTCCTTTCTTCCTCTGTCTCTTTTTCTTCTCCTATTCACCAAATCCCCCTTCGCCTCCCGATTGTTTCGGTCCCCCGTATAGCTGATATGTCAGCACTTTATGATGATGCATCGGACACTGAGGAGGCGGAGCATGTTGATGCCCGGGACCGTAAGGGTGTGGCCGGCAGTGTCACGTCCCCTCAGGGCAATATACCACGCCTGCCCTTCTTTAAGAAGGTAACCATAGTGATAGTGATCAAGACAGAGTGCATCAAAAAAATACCACTCACAATTTCTGGCTAATAACCCAAGTCAGTTCTAACCAAATATCTCTTTTGCAAGATTTTCACACTTCCTGTTTCCTATTACTTCCTATGTCTCACCATGCTTTTTCCCTGGAGTTTTGGACATGCTAGCATGATATGGATTTCTAACAAATATCTGTGTAACTGATCTCAATTTTCTGAATGTATTAACAACCTGTCAATAGCATCACCTGCATTGTGCTTCTCTTTATTTTTTTGTTGTTGTTGTTTGTGTTTACTCGCGCTCGCTTGGTGTTTATGGAATGCTAGGTGGCCCAGCCAAACAGAAACAGAAGTCGGTGAGTCATCAGAGCAATTAACTTTAACATTTAAGCCCATATCCTACAACCCTGTGTGTTTTATTCAGCTTTTATAGAAACATTTTATAGTTTTGGCGCCTCTTCCATTTGTTAACACTGAACTTCTGTCCTCAATGATGCTGTCTTGACATTTTAGGAAAAGCATGTGTTACAGCATTTTACAAACTCCCAACCTTTTCCTAGATTCCAAACATTTATCACTTTCTACTAATCAAGAACTTAGTGTGACACTCTATTCTTACAATGCATAAAAATGTGATTTATCTCAATGCTAATAAAAAAATGATGTCATGTTAGCCTCATAGTCTTCTTGCTTCCCATGTTGTGTGATGGTGCTGATAAATTTTGATCTTCATTATTTTATGCAAAACTGTAGTTACTTTAGCTTGGTTAAAGCGTTGCAAGTACTGATAAATCTGGGCAAAATGAATATATTTCATGGGTATGCTAACATGTATATATGGTATATGCACTACCTTGTGGTTTGGCGTGCTGAATTTGACCATGTAAAATTTCGTTATGTGCATATGTGTGCATTCAAATGTTCCCCTTTAATCATTTATGAATACTTTAAAATCATATGTATCAGATCAATATTATAACATCAACTTGTAAATAAAATAACTTTTAAAAAGGGTTCCATCATTATGATGAAACAACAAATAATCAGTCACAAAGTTTTTGGAAGACATTTTTCGGAATATTAATAAAGCACAGCAGGTGTTAATTGGGTTAATATTTTGCTCGACATATACAAAAGAACACACATTTGAAAGCAGATGTCTTTGAAGTAAGGGGTTCATTCTGAACTCTAAGGATGTATTTTTATTGCCAGAAGGATTGTTATTCCTGAGAAGAAAGTTTTAGCCATGTTACCTTATAAGAATGAACTCAGATTTTAGTTGACCTAGCAATACAGAAAGCGATTGCTTGAAAGCTTGTTATTGCTGCCATTATTTTTCCCTTGCAAATCTACAACTAATTTGTAATTACTTTGTCCATAAGTACCACATTCAGCTACTGCGTAACTACTGAATTAATTAAGAAATGTGCTCTAATGTAATGTTTGGTTACAGAACTTCAGAAAATAAATGAGTGGCTCGATAAAAAATATGGATGCCTTTATTCACCACCACCACCAAAAGCATAATAAATCATGAATGATCTCTGTGTGTGTGTGTGTGTGTGTGTGTGTGTGTGTGTGTGTGTGTGTGTGTGTGTGTGTGTGTGTGTGTGTGTTTCTAATCCATCAGATGGAACATGTTCCTCCATATGATGTGGTGCCTTCTATGAGACCCATCATTTTAGTCGGGCCATCACTCAAAGGTTATGAGGTAAAGACACATAGCGTTCAGCACAGAAATTAATGGCTTGTGCTGTCACAAGCCACCAGCATGCTCTAAAAATTACAGTGGGATTAACAGTATGCAAATATTGGTTGGAGATCCACAGATGCCATTGATATAGTTTTTGTTCTTGATGCATTTAAGAATTAAGGATGAAGGATTTCTCGTTATCTGCTATTTTCTGTTAATTTATTGTCACAATTGTCAGGTAACTGATATGATGCAGAAAGCTCTGTTTGACTTCCTGAAACACAAGTTTGAGGGCAGGTAAGTGCTAAAGATTTTAGAATGCATTAATATTATGAGAGTGATTTATATGATGTATCATATTAATAGCATAATATGAAAAGCTTATGAATTAAGACTTTATATAATTTATAATTATTTTCTGTTGTGTTATTGCAGAATATCGATCACTCGGGTCACAGCAGATATCTCGCTTGCCAAACGTTCGGTCCTGAACAATCCCAGCAAACACACCATTATTGAGCGTTCCAGCACCAGATCCAGTTTGGGTAAAATATGCACACACAAATGGCATAACATACCAGACAAAAATTTACATTAATGTCTATATGGTAATTCTACCAATTAGACACACATCTGTTTTCTCTTAAAGCTTTTTCATGGTTTCCAGACTGTCTCGTGATCCTGAACATTCTCTGAAACATTTCCCTATGAGCTGTTGTGCCTGATTGGCTTCTTCTTTCTTTTTCATTCTGTCTTTCTGGCTTTGTCCATGTACTTCTCTTTTTTCCGTCACACCCACTTCCCCTTCTTCCTTCCTTCTCTCTCCACCTCAGACGTACTGGGTACGTATCTTCTCATCTTTTTCATCTCTTCTCTGACCTCATCTTTTGCCTATCCACATCACTTAACAATTTCCTCTTATACTGTATTCAAGGCTTTGAAAGTCTGTTGCATGCTTAACCTCAGAGTGAGATAAGTAATCTTGCACTATTGCACACCTTTCTGTATTTTATTTGAAATTCTTTTAACATACTTTTATGCTATGTTGTTTTAATAATCAAAATCATTTATTCTAAAACCTAATTTAAAACATAAAATTATGTCTGCAGCATGTTTATAACTGCATAGATCTATTTAAAAATCATCTACGTGTCATCTCAGAACATATGACCTACAACCTATTGTTATACCATGTGTTGCACAATATGGTTTTTTTTCTGAATTATTAGACATGAAATCAATTTAAGGATGTATTGTAATATAAATCTAGGAGAGATGTACTATATGCAAAATTTTGACTGAAATCAGGGACATTAATGAGTATTCAGTGCCTTGGATCTTTTGGTTTTTAAGTGTAGCCTTAAAGTCGTTCAAGCAACATATACACAGTAACCAACAAAGTTACGGTGCTTATTTATTACATATTTGAACAATGGCTCAGCTGTGCTGGATATGAGAAAAGTTAGATATTGCAGTGCTGTGTGTACCAAAGAACAGCAACTAGAGCCTTGGATCTAACAGACCATAATAACCTCCATGTGCATGATACTAACATGGTGATACTTTGAGTTTGGGAATGTATCGATTGTAAAAAGCAGATATGATTCTTACAAAAACTGTGCCTTTGTGTGTTACTGGTAACACTACCACTTTTTCCGACTAAAAGCGTTTGACCTTTTATCTGATTAGGTTTTGTGTTTGTAAATGTCTGTGTAAATGGTTGTATGTGCATATATAAGCATACATTTTTTTAATTATTCTTTTTTTGCTTAGCCGAGGTGCAGAGTGAAATAGAGAGAATCTTTGAGTTGGCTCGGACCTTACAGTTGGTGGCTCTGGATGCCGACACCATTAACCATCCATCTCAACTTGCCAAAACGTCTCTGGCACCTATAATAGTTTACATTAAGATAGCCTCTCCAAAGGTATTCATTCGTCACTCAGCTGCATTTAATCACAAACAAAAATGGAAGCATTTGATCTCACCATATTTTTTATGTCATTCTTTCCTTATCTCTATGTTCATGTCTTTCTTTTCTCAGGTATTGCAAAGGCTGATAAAGTCTAGAGGTAAATCTCAGGCCAAACATCTCAATGTTCAGATGGTGGCAGCAGACAAACTAGCACAATGTCCCCCTGTGAGTATTGTGTCCCCCTGTGAGTCTGTATATATAATGAATTCTAGTATGCACGTGAACAACACACTCACATTAAAATTCTTTACACTCAGGAGCTCTTTGACATCATATTAGATGAAAACCAGCTGGAGGATGCATGTGAACACCTGGCTGATTATTTAGAGGCGTATTGGAAGGCTACACACCCTCCAAGCAGCAACCCACCAAACCCACTCCTGAACCGCACCATGGCAACGGCAGCACTTGCTGCTTCACCTGAACCCGTCTCTAACCTGCAGGTACAGGTGCTCACCTCGCTCCGCCGTAACCTGGAGCTCCTGGATGGCTCTTACCCTGAGAAGGAGGGCCAAGAGGAGGAACATGCTCTTTAACAAGGGTTGAGGGGCATAAAACACAGCTGTGAGGAGAAATCGGAGAAGCAGTCTCTTCCTCAGTGGCATGAAGAAAAGTACACTCTGATCAAAGTACAAAATAGCTGCTCAACATATAGGAATTTATAAGTGCAATTATTATTACCTGTGCTTCCTTTAATTTGAATCCAACAGGATTTCACTGATTCACCACTCATATATGCACATCCCCACCCACTCCAAAAACACACAAACTAACAAAACACTGAACTACTATGTAGTCCTGCAATCAACATGCTTTTATTGCCCATTCTGCACCCCTCCAATATATGCACATATACACACAACAAATAAATTCTTCTCTCTCTGCCCATCCCAAGCACTCTCCAGTGTTCTTTTGCAGCCTGGGAAACATGAACTCGATCCCAGCCCCTTTACAAGTTGCCATAGCATCAGCCTTGCAAAACATGCTTACCTCTACCCTATTAACTGGCTTTTTTCACTGCATGTGGATGCTAATATCGCAAACCCAAGTTAAATTATCTTGTGTGTTTTGACTGCAGTTCGAACAAAACCCACTGCCCAGTCTCCACCTTAACAGTTGTCAAGGAGACAGGAGCGCTGTCGTCATGGCAGCGAGATATAAGTGAATTGTCTGTTAAAGGATGTTAGATGTGATCATATACATCCAGAACCAACACATCACCTCCCAAACACGATCTTGGTTCAAATGAGGAAATCATACACGTATACTTATAGAAGACAAATGAACACTTTACCAAGAGATCAACAAAAAAGCAGACTCTGACTTTAACTTCTAGCACATAAACATTACATGTAAGGAAAATCGATTCAAAACAAGCAGACAAAAAGTCTCTCCATGCCAGTCGTGTTGCACAAATACTGGCCACAAGGGGGCAGTAAAGACATTGCATGTGTCAGTGCCTGATAATTTTTATGGCAAAATCCTAAATGGATCCCTATTACCAAATTGTTGTGCTATTTGTGCATTAAACAGTCCACTTTGTATCAAACAGAGAGCTATTTCAGATAGCTCAAATTTATATTTTGTAAACCTGGAAGCTTTAAAGGTGCCGTCACTTTTTATAATTCATTATTAAATGTAATTTTGGTAAAGCCTAGTTTTTTTCCCTCATGCTGTTGTAATTGTAACTGGAGATTCCAGTCATATGAAGTGCATGAACAAGTCATATTACTAACCTTGTGACTAGCAGTTAAACAATATGCTGATATACCAAACCAAAACAACAGAGGTCAGCAGCAGGGAGAGATTATTTTGCTTAGCTTTTCATTTGTTTACAGGCAACAGTTATACTATAAACTAAATAAAGGTTTAGTCTAACCTTTCGTAGCCAACTAACATTCAGTAGTCTCTATTAGCCACTTTGTACCTGACAATGTTTTATGCATAAAATGGATAATAAATATACTCTTAAAAAAAAAAACCTTTATATATATTTGTGAATGAAAAACTGCTATTAAATTGCTTTCCCATCTAAAACATCTAAATCCTTTCCCATCTAAACTCTTGTGCCAACTGTTTTAAACTACTTTAGTTAAGGTAGTGGTTATTCATAGTACAAACCAACCAAAGGAGTGATCTTGTAGGTGCAAGTATTTGTTTACAAGGAGGAATGGTTCATCTTAAAAAGAGTCCTTTTACTGCACTTACTGTACTTTGTTCATTCCTAATTAAAATAAAAATGTTATGGCCTTATTCAATTCCCCACAATCAACCTGTATAAATATGGCCAATGTCAGATTGCTTATATGTTACATTTCACTTGGGACCTGAAGAAAATTATATTTGTAATTCTTTGGCTGTAAATGACTCTTTAGTATCATTTGACTTTAAACACAGCATGCTAATATATGGTGGGAATGTTGTGTTTTCAGTACATTCGACATTTAATTACAAATTCTAACTCTTGTACTAACCTCCTGCTTGCTCTCCTTTGTGTTTCTGCATGCTGATTGGCCGGACTATGTGATTTCGGGGCGTTGCTTGGCACAGGGGCCATTTCTCGTGCACAGTGAGCCAAAGAGAGAGGGGTCTGTTGTGGAACGGGCCTGCCCACAGGACTATCAGACCGAGCTGGGCAGCAAGCAGCCACTGCGCACTTCACGCAGTCAATTGCAAGCTGGAGGGCGTGGCTTATCACGACAGGACACATTCGATTCGGAGACACAGGGGAGTCGCGACTCAGCCTACACAGATGACATGGAAACGGATCCATACGAGGAGCCTGAATCCTGTCGCAGCCGGTTAAACCCTGCCCACCATGCTCCACGACAGGCATCCTGGGAGGATGAAGGGGCAGAACCAGATCAGGAGAACCTCAACCTAGCACCACCAATGACCAATCAGCATCACCGTGGGCGGGCCCACCTGAGGGAGCGCTACTGTCAAGATGTAGAAGCCGGTGAGACCACAGTAGGCCGCAACCAAAACCAGGAGGAGTGGAACAGAGACGTGTATATCCGCTAGAGCCAATACTCTAGAGAGGAGGACAGGGAAGATTTGGAGAGTACATGAAGGATTTAGGGGGATTCAAATTTAGGGGGACAATTGTTGATGCCTAAAGCTGGATCTGTTTACAATCCATAGAAACCATCACAGGCAAATGCTGTACAGTTCATATTTCCATCATGCGCATTATGCCAACCAAGCTTACACTAATATTTCATTTAGCTAATCTTATTTAAGGGTAAGGGGAAAGCGAAGACATGTTTGTTTCCATTTTATCTTAGTTTTTAGTTTTTTTGTTGTGTTGTCTTGCATGAACCCTTATCAGTATAAGAATAATTCCTATTTCCAATGGCAATGAAGTTAAACTAAGAAAATATATAACCACAAACTTTTGTGTATGTATGTGTGGATGTAAGGGCGCGTGTGTGCATGGGTGTATGTATTTTGTCCTCTGACTGTCTTAATCAGGGCCTCTGTATCCCCAGGTAGAATATTCTGGTTCCTAAAATATCGTTAGTTCAGTACAATTTTACTTTTAAATTGAATTATCTAAATTAAAGATTTAAAGATCTTTGTTACACATTCAGCCTTTAGATACACCATGTCAGCAGTGCAATGGATTTACGCAATGCATCACCAGGTAATGGACATCAGGATTTCCCAGGTCAAAATTCTCTACAGTGATCTGCCGATATTCTTCATGTATATACTTTCTCTATTTCTTTAGATATTATTTATTATGCTTCTAATGCTAGAAACTGTATAACATCATTTGCCTGATATAGCTTTATTGCTGCTACGTGTTTTTCCAGCCTGTACAGTAATCTGTGGCTGACACATTAATAAAGCCGACCAATATTAACTTATTTGTGATAGCAGGTAATATTATGCAAGAAAAACTAAACGTTTGAACCGCTTTATTAAACATGATGCGATTTCCAATGAGCATGACCTTTAAACAACTAAGGTTAAACAGGGATTCTCTGCTACAATCTTGTAGGCTGACTGCCGATTACAATTTCAATTTCAATGACATGAATTGGGAATCAATTGTATAAAGCACTTTGAGACCTCTATCAGTGGCTACTACAGGGGATTATGATATTTGCCATGTAAGGATTTTTTTTTTATGTGGCATAGTTCCATCTCCTGTGTTCATCAAACTTTTTCTGATGCACTACTGCTATGGAAATGAAAAGCTGTCTTCATATACATGCCAATCACAAAACAAATAAGTGCCAGAATATTTCATGAAGTTACACCCACTACCCTTTGTGGGTTGTCTTAACTCTGTGCCACACATAATCTTTTTGTGTGGATGTGCTATAGAAGTGTTACCTTTACTCTTTGTCTACCAGTTATTTTTGTCACTGTACGGATATGATTGTGTGATCACACTGCTTTTACAAATAAATGCACAGACTCATAGACACACACAGGCACAAACACACACACAGTAAAACTTCTACTGCCTTTTTCTCCTGCTCCTGCCTTTTGTGTCACTATCTCTGTGGGCATTTTAAAACAAAGGTTGTGTGTGTGTGTGTGTGTGTGTGTGTGTGTGTGTGTGTGTGTGTGTGTGTGTGTGTGTATGTGTGTGTGTGTGTGTCTGTGTGTGTGTGTCTGTGTGTCTGTGTATGTGTAAAGGGGGGCACTCAAGCAGCTTTTGATGTGCAGGAAGAGTGTCAGTTAATATATTTGATGAGCCTGTTTTTACTCACATATGTTGCAAAGGGACATCATGCTAATGATGAACATCTGAAAATGTACAAGAAAATAGCTTAATAATGAATGTTATTGTTGCGTTATTGCAATTGTTAATATATGAAAAAAGAAAAACATGTAATTTTGGTGCCTGATTGTAGCTACATTTGCTTTTTTGCCTTCTGTTTTTAATCTGTGGTTTAAATCTGTATTTTAATTAAAAATTAAAATCAGAACTCATTTCTATGATTAGAATGTTTATTTATTATGAATATTCACTAGGGACGAGCAGTAGATGCTGGGAGGAGGCAAATTCTACAGGGGATTATACAGTGCAACAAAATGTCTAGTTACCATGGTGGTGAGAACAAACAGTGTGAAGTCATGTAGAGAAGAACAAAAGTATTCTGAGTGGAACACCAGAATGGACATAGGTTGGGTGAAAAGGCATTTATGAGGGGCAATTCTGTGTTCTAAAGTCAACTTGCTGAATGTGTGAATTCACACAGTCATTCTAAGATTATAAATTTAGCACAATAGTTCACTGGTTCCAAGTGGGTTCTATGAAGCATTTTTTTTTTTTTTTTTTAGAAAGATGAAAATCTTAACCCACGTTGTAAAATGATTACTTTCAGTTTTGAGTTCTTAAAGTTGAAAATCAAGTAGTCTCTATAATTGAACTAAATGGGTATAAACCAATGTACATAAACAACTAACCTATTTATAATGTCAAATTGGACCTACTAAGTTCTGGTGGAAAGTTTATTAATAAAATGCTCTGTGGCTGTAATAGTTTAAAGTATATTTATTTTAGACATATGTATACATTATATTTCTAAAAGAAATCTGCTCTTAGAGGGTTAGGTTGGCTTAGGTTACAGTTACATGTATCCATGGCAGCAAATAAAATTTAAGAACCCCTGCCATAAATGCTTTAAGGAAAGAAAGTTTATAATCAGTGAAACATTTAAGACTGATTTCTTCAAATCATTTAAATGTTTAGAGTTATGCATTGTTGAAAGTAATATTCTGGAATTATAAGTAGCTTATGGAAATACCAAGATGAAGTTAGCGAAACTGTAATACAGTGATATTATTACATGACAGTAAGAAAAATGCTACTGTGATTAACCTTTTTTACTTGTTAATGATTTACTCAATCACAAAGGCAGATTGTGGGTGGTTAGACATGAGGTCTCTCTTTTCAAAAACACATGCACTCTTTAACTGTGAGCATGCAAGGCTGTTTTACCATAATGACTCAACTTGTGAATGTTTTGAGGTTTGCTTATGCAAGGAAGCATATTTGCTGATTAGGCTTAATGACACCAGCCTTTTTTCCGCCACACAAACACACACAAGGAAAAAGGAAGTTAAACTTCACAGAAATATACTAAACCTGTTTCATTTGTGAAGTACCACAGAACTGCAATTGTTATTCAGGCTTGTCAAAGTGTGAAATTTGTGAGTGAATTGTTTTACTACAGTCTTCAAAGAAATACTTCTTAGGAACCTTTTCCTGTTCAATCTTTCAACATTTTTTAACAAATTTCAGCAAAAAATTTGGTTAGGTTAGCTTTACATTCTCTCTCTCTCTCTCTCTCTCTCTCTCTCTCTTGCTATATATATATATATATATATATATATAATATATATATATATATATATATATATATATAAATATATATACTGTGTGTTTAATATATATATATATATAACAACTGTGATATTAACACAGGTTTGATGTATTACATATATAAAAACCTGTTCCTTGTTCTGTGTCTGTCAATAATTTGAGCATGTCAGCACTGATTTTGTGACGTCATGGAATGAGAATCAGTCTGGTATTTCATTGGTGTGGTGTTACAGAAACTGTCAGGGCAAAACAGGAAACCCACTTGCACGTTCTTCTGCCGATTTTTAACCTTCTGTGATGAGAAATAATCAGTAAACTATGTTTTGTAGGACATACCTATTTAATAGCTAGCTATATTTACAATATATAGATAAAGATTTGTAAACACCTGACCATAAGATTCATATGTGCTTTTTAAAAATTTCATTCCACATTTTGTTCCCATATGATGCTATTACAGTTTCAGTTTAGTTTTTCTATTTATCGGTTGTTTGTGTCATGTTGATCAAAATATATAATATTAGCTATATTATACCTAAAAAGACCTAAATATACCCAAATACCTCGGCATGAGTTCATTGTATAAGTCATTGAATGCAAAATGGTTAAAGCAGTTGTCAGAATCTGTCAAGCTTAAATTTCTATTAAAATGTTTTTGTAAATGTCTTGAATTGCTGAATTGTGCAGATGAATCTTGAATTTTTCTAATAAACAGGAGTGTACGGCATCAGGCCAACCACTAATCAACTAGTTCTCTAAAACAGGTCAAAGGTGAATCTCGTGAACCTTCAATTGGTGACAGAGCAAAACACAGAATTCCAATTTCTAAAAATGGATAAGCAACCAAGGAACGAATGGACATTAGTAAAGTACAGTAAAAGTTATAGTTGCCATACAGAAAAGATTCAGCGTTGTGCATTTTTGATCATTGTAACCCAAACCGTAGTTTATATCAGAAAATACGGAAACTGTGTGCAGTCATACTGACAACATGACTTTAGAGATGATCTGAGGATCTTGAGTTAATGTCAGAGCTGTAAAGAAGGCTTATCAAGATCTTCCTTTTCATCCCATGTAATATATATTATTATACTATCTATCTATCTATCTATCTATCTATCTATCTATCTATCTATCTATCTATCTATCTATCTATCTACAATCTACTATCTACGATCAACATGAACATAAACAACTAACAAAGTATTCGCAATTCGATCAAAGCAACAAGAAGCGTACTTATGATGAGCACAAATGATTAAATGATGTGGAAGATGAACAAATAGTTTTGAGAATTTCATTTAAACGCTCCAAAGCAACTGAGAAGAATTGTAATATTAACTCGTGTGACACACTGTTGCTGATGATGATGTATTATGTATTATTAGCCAGTATTACATGTTATGTATTATACTTTTTAATTCGAATGAATAAAAACTAAAAATAAAAAGATCATTTCAAACATAACGAGTCAAATTAGTCAAATGATTTGACTTGACCTGTTAGCTATTTAGAACAGTAATATGCTGACTGTTTGATATCATATATATTATAAATAATGATTTATTTTAGAATCCTAATAGATTAAACAGTGTAGCATTACAGTTTTACAGCTTCAGGGTCCCTGTTTTGCTCAGGTTCCTCTGTGGTGGTTAATAATTTCGTATTTTCCAGGTACTTTCAGGGACATTTTTTTAAACATACAGGTGGTTGTTTGACTTGTTCCTGTATCTCTACAAGAGTCCCGGGAATTCCTTAGCACATTTCTTTCGCTTTTGATTGGTAATTTTCTGAACTTTCTGTTCCGCATAAGAGAACAAGCAAAAAAAAAAGAAGAAGAAGAAATCTCGCGGCTCAACGTCAACATCCGGCGTTCAGCGTCCACGGGCGAGTTAAATCCCTCCTCCGAAATAAAAAGCGCAGGTTTCTATAAAAACAAAGCCGCGTCAAGACCGTAAATGGCCAATGGAACGCGCTGTATTTTTTTCACATCGTGCGTCAAGTGCGTGCGTCAACTTTTGACTCCGCCCACCAGGAATGGAAAGAATCCTCCGTGAATTGGTAGTAATCCTCTCATACCTCGTCACAGACGTCTAGGGAACATTGGGTTGCGCGCGGACCCGTTTTCTCGAGCTGAGCGGAAGGAAATTCATGCGCCTTTCTTCTCGCAATAACAAAGAATAAAGACGCTTTGATCTCTGTCCCACTCGCCGAACGAACTCGAAGAATTCGTTTCAGAAGAATTACAAGAAGGATATTTCCACCAGCTGTTTTTTGGAGAGAGCACCGATTTTCATATCGGAACTGAATTGTAATTGACTTTTTGTAACGATAATGGGACTTCTGTTAGCCAAATTAATGACTGTGTTCGGCGATAGAGGTAAGAATTTTAGATCTGGTTACTAGTTCTCATTATTTGTTATTAGTGTCATTTCTTTTCTTACACTAATGAGTGATGACAGCCCACAATTAACAAAGTGATCATTATTATCTTATAATCATCAACATGTTTGACTAGTCCAAACTTGAGAAAGTCGAAATGTAGTATCAAAACATCTAGGTCTGTATATCTGGCCCTAATTTGTTCATTATATTTCAGTAATAAATAAAATTGTATGACTCAGATAAATAGCAGACTAAATGGCACCATTATTGTAATAAACCAATTGTTGTAGATCATTGTATACATCATTTGTTTAGGCAAGTTTTTTATTTTAAACTAATACTACTAAAGTTAATGGTTTATGAGTTTATCTTTTTGTTGTTGTTGCTTTTTACTCAGAATAGTCAAGGCTGATGGTGAAATTTTCAGTTTAATTGAATTTTTCAAAAGTAAACTTTTGGCATTTCTCAATCTCAATTCCCCAGAACAAAGAATTATCAAGACTGACTTAGTCTGTTGTTTTTACCTGTGCAACCCAGATAAGGTGTTCTTTCGTTCAAGCCAGATAAGCAAGTCAGCTGATTTATTTATATATATATATATATATATATACACACACACACACACGTGTTTGTATATATATTATGTCTGTAAAAATGAACTTGTTAATAAATGCAAATTAATTTTTGACGGCATTAATTTTATTAACGCAGCGAGCATTTCTGTTTGACGATTTTTACAGTTTTCTTAGTTGCTTTTGGAGCGTTGGTCAGATCAGAAACAAAATTCTCAAAACTTAATTGAACATTTCTAGTTGCTTTTATCAAATTGCTAATGCTTTTGTACATTCATTTAATCAAATGTGTACAAGTGTCTGCTGTTTACTACATTATCAGTTGTTTGTCATGTTGATCAAAATATTTTATTCTGGTTTCACCTGATTAGTCTCAACCCCCAAAACATTTAGGAATCAGTTCATTGCATAAGTCAGTGGATGCAAAAGGGTTAAACCAGTTGTCATCATCTGTCCTCTAAAATTTCTATTGAACTTTTTGTTTTGTAAATGTGACTTGAATTGATGAGTTGTGCAGAATAATCTTGAATTTAACTAATGAAGGTAAGGGAGTGGCATTGGATCAACCAATGATCCACTAGTTCTTTAAAATATGTCAACGCTGAATCTCGTGAACCTTCAATTGGCACGCATATACAGACAGAGCAAAACACAGAATTACAATTTCTGAAAATGAAATGAAATCAAATAAATAAATTTGTGCCTCTGAAATTCCTAGATGTTATAAAGAAGAAAATCAGCCATGTGATTTTTTTTATCATTGTATTCCAAACCGTAGTTTATATCATGAAATACTGAAATTGCACCAGCATACTGACAACATGGCTAAACATATTGATGATCTTGTTTGTAAACAATGACAAAAGTACTTGTTATTCTGATGGGAATTACATGTTAATTGACACAAATACTTACTTTTGAGAGATGAACTAAGGATTTAGAGAAAAGTACAGGCTCCACCGAAAAATAATTTTTAATTACTAAACATTTGTTTTACTGATGCACCAAGTCTCAAATCAAGCACCAGAATCTGCCATGGAGCACACATCTGGCAGTTAAAACTGTCCACGTGGAAACATTGCATAAGTTCCATTTGGTGTCCTGATCATTTACCTAATTTAAAACACCATAATTACTTTAAAACATTTCCATGTTAAGTATGGTTTCACTAATAATAAACATTCTTTTGCACAACACATATTGGTCCATGTCAATGTTGATTAGAGTAGTAAAAACTTGAAAAGTATTAATTTAAGGTATATTTAGAACAGATAAAAATTTACAAATATGTTCAGTAATGTTCAGTAATGGCTTTTTAGCAGATTACTGAATTACTGATAATCTTTAATTTATTAAAAGTAAAAAGAAATGGAAGGACTGTGAAATAACTTTAAATTGCTGATAAGCATTGCATTATAATGTTCATGTGCTTCAATAATCATGCATCAATAATTTCTCAGTGTAAATATCCAAATACAGAATTGAAAAGTTTATTTAAAAAAATGCAACAATTCTGAGAACACATCAAACATTTTTCTTTTCCTTGATTATTGCATGCAGGCCAAGGTTTAACCATTTTCCAGGTTAGTTTAAAAGTTGTCAGGGAATCAAATCTTTGTATCTGAAATGCAGAGGAATTTCAACTCATGATGCTCACCCTGTTTTCTGGAACAGGCCTTGTGTGCTTTGTCAATTTTTTTTCCTTCTCTTTTAGAACACAAGGTGATCATTGTGGGTTTGGATAATGCTGGGAAGACTACCATCTTGTACCAATTGTAAGTCTTTTTGACAGTAAATAAATTACTGCTACCATGTTTTCCATCTATAATCAAAATGTCCCAAGAATATGTTTTTGGAATGAATGGTACAATACACTCACTCAGTACAAAACTTTGGCTTAAAGTAAATGTTTTCTGTAACTCTCTCTCTGTCTCTTTGGTTGTCTCTCTCTATTCCTTGCATATTAGTTTGACTAAAGAGGCTGTGCATACCACTCCCACTATTGGCAGCAATGTAGAGGAAATTTCTGTCAAGAAAACACGCTTCCTTGTTTGGGACATTGGGGGTCAGGAGGCCCTCCGAGCCAGCTGGAGCACATATTACTGCAATACAGAGGTGTGTGTGTGTGTGTGTGTGTGTGTGTGTGTGTGTGTGTGTGTGTGTGTCTGAGTGATTGTCTCTGAGTGAGTGAGTGAGTGAGTGAGTGAGTGAGTGAGTGAGTGAGTGAGTGAGTGAGTGAAATTGCATTTGTCCTTTCGATCCTTTTATTATCAAAGTGCTTGAATTGTCAAATATGTTAAAAAAGTAGGAATCTGTTCATTAAAGATGTAACTTCTTTCTGAATTTAAAGCAATGCCTGGTGAATAGGGAAGATGGAGAACTTGTGATGTATGGCTCCAACCTGGACAGTTTATTTATTAACAGTTTGGCTACTGATGAATAACAATAAAAACTAAGCTTTTAAACTGCAGGGTGGAGTCCCAATATAAACTTCTGTCTGTGCCCCAGACTTTAATATGCAAAACTGCGCAACCACAAATTCAAATTTTTGATCAACAGATTAACCCACTTTGTTATACTGATATTAATGTATTCGGCCTCGGGAGCTTGCTGACAAATGTAATTGTTAATAATGCATGGCAAAAATTAAACATTTGGAGTAAATTATAAAGAATATACCCTATATAAACTAAAATGAAATAGAATTAGCTTAATCGTTTTTAACAGATTCCTGTTATTTTCCCTGAGTGACTGTCCAGTATATTCTGTAGATACTCGAATTTTTGAAAACCTTTTAAAACAAATAACCTTATTAAATATGTAATACAGGGTTATTGACATAAAACAATACTGATCTGAAAAAAAAAATTGTCCTATAAATACTCATTAATGAGATGACAAAAATAAGTTTGTCAAATCAACATTAATTTCATAGAAATATTTATTCAAATCATCATATAGGCTGTTAGCATAAATTAGAATACAAATAATAGTAAGATAAAGTGTACATATGTTCAAGTTGTTGTCCACTGTTTAATCATCAGATTATTTCAATTGTGTCAATTTCTCTGTATGTGTACATGATCTGTGACAGGTGTATAATATACCTTGTAGAATTTGAAATTCACTGTTTTTTTTATCGTACCTTCTCAAACGTACTTGGCTAATACTTAACAAAAAAGTAAAAATGCTCTTTTCATCTTGCAGATTGTGATTGTGGTAGTAGATAGCACTGATCGGGAGCGTTTGACCCTTACAAAAGAGGAGCTCCATACAATGCTTGCACATGAGGTGAGCTCCTAATCATCTACCCTGTTTTCTTCATAGCGTTGATGTGCTGTTCCCATGACATGAGTAGTTGTCAATATAATATGAACAAGACCACTCTCTGTTTTTATCAAGGATCTGCAGAATGCTTCAGTGCTGGTCTTAGCAAATAAGCAAGATATGAAAAACAGCATGACAGCAGCAGAGATTTCCCAGAATCTTACCCTCAGTTCTCTCACAGCTCACTCCTGGCATGTTCAGGCCTGCTGCGCACTTACTGGAGAGGGGTGAGTGTTTAATTGTAAACTTTTTGTTTGTTTCTTTGGTCAATGAGCATAGTAATGTTTTACTATGTATGTATAATCATTGCAAGTTATTGTAGCTTTAGTGTAATTGCTGGTGCAACAACATATGGTAAGCTTTATAGTTTATAACCTGTTTTTAGTGACCTTGTTTACAGTCCATCCATGTTTAAACATGACCTTAGTATACATGTTTTTCAGGAGTTTCAGTGTTGTTCTTGACATTTCACTGGTAATGACAAATTTTTTTCTCCTCTCTCTAGTTTACCAGCAAGTCTGGATTGGATGCGCTCCCGGGTTATAGCAAACTAGTCCAACAGTGGTTCATAGAAACTCTGCGGAGCCAGAGTTTGTGTTCTATGTGGGCCTACAGTCTCATCAAACTCTTATATCTGATGTTAAGCTCAGCATCATGGAGACACCGAATGCTACAACCTTAGCAATGAGTGGCTAAAACCCTGGACATGTGACGTGTATATACTGACATGTATATGTTTACATATTATGTCTTCGTTTTAGAAGTCATATTGTGAACAATGCAAACAGATTGTGTTGTCCAATGTCGAAAAATTTGCACTGATTTTCTGAGTTCTAGTTTAACTGTGTATTTTGGCCTATGGCACCACAGGCTATACTTTATTTGTACTACTACTTGAGAGCAAGGATCACCAGCCAAGCATGACCCATTAGTATTTTGTGTCTAATTCATATTGATTTTGGTGCTCAATTTCTAAACCAGAAGCATTATTTCACATATTTAAAAGGATGTTGTTTGTGTTTGATGGGCCTTGTTCAATTGAAATGAACGTATTGAAATTTTGAAATATAAAAAAATTATTATGATTTTGGTTCATTTTTACTTGTGAAAATAAAGATTGCAAAAAATAGGTTTTCTAAATATTTTATATTTTGCATTACTAGCATGGTAAACAAGAGGA
Organism: Silurus lanzhouensis; assembly: GCA_039877035.1. Taxonomy (NCBI): domain Eukaryota; kingdom Metazoa; phylum Chordata; class Actinopteri; order Siluriformes; family Siluridae; genus Silurus; species Silurus lanzhouensis. Next base: position 1,395,950 of record JBCEWE010000126.1, read on the forward strand.
AATAAAAACTTATGTTACTTTCTTTGCTTATAATACCACAGAAATATTTTAAACCATTTTAAGCCCAGATATACCTTATGTAATGATCGTTTATATTTTTGCTCATTGCATTGAGTACATGAAAGTAGGATTTCCATAGTTTTGCTGTATTGCAGATGGCAATATCCAATCAATATTGTATCAAATGTTACACAGTGCCTTTTGTCTGGTTTCATCGTGATGCAGTTTGGGAAGAATTTCATATGACAATGCCGAGGTTTCCTTGATATTTATATGGGTTTTCTTGGGTATATAAATGGTAAACAGTGTAAAGCACAAAATTCTTTGTGAAGCAAATCATAAAGTGGGCACTCATACTTGTAACACGGCTCCTTGAGCTGTAGTCAAATTCTCTGTCACTGAGCTATACCCCATGTACAAAACAATGTTGCTTATTTCATTTCCGCTGCTTTTTACTGGACATTTTAAAGCAATCATAATCATGCCACAGTTGATGGTACTTCAAAGTAGTCAACAGCCAGACAGGGGCAACTGGTTTTAAACCTGGAGCTCTTTATCTGCATTAAAGTGCTCTACCCTTTTGCAATTAACCAAAAAACATATATAAACAAATTATAACTGATGATTTTACCAGGTATTTCCTTAATACAAAGCAGTTACAAAAATGCTGTATGCCATTAGTTTGCGATATTATACATTCAGTAAACACTTTAGTAGGAACACCTCATTAATGCTTTGTGGCAGCAATTTAATGCATCAAACAGGTAGATGTGTTATCAGAAAGGCAACAACAGTGCACAAAACACTGGTGGGAAGAAAAGCTTTATAAAATGTTTTTGCTTTTAACATGAAGTGGAATCAGTTTCACAATTCTTTAGGCTTTTTTCAGTACAAATACTACATACTACTTTACAGTTCGTCAGTAGCTAGATGATCGCAAGTTTTAAAAACAATAAAATTGCGATCAGTTTAAATGTTAAAATCTAATCAATTGTGTGACCACAATTAAGTGTGAATCTCAGAACAGACTGGGTAAGATCAACAGCATCAGAAATTCCTCAATTATGGCTGACTTTGGCAATATAGATCATTATTTAATATTACCCCAAATCAGCAAGCCATGTCTCAAAAATAAAACAATAGCCCAGCTCAATAAGTGAAAAATAAATCATTACTTTGGAGAGCATTTACAATAAATGCTGATTGCAAAGGGTGAGGGGCAAGGGCGATGTGGAGGAAGGTACAGCTTTCACACACATCCTAAACTTTCTACAGAGGGACCATCGAATGCATCCTGAGCAGCTGGTTTGGGATCTGCACCATCTTGGATCGCAAAACCCTACAGCGAATTGTGAGCATGGCTTAGAAGATCATCAGGGTCTCTCTTCCATCCATCATGGACATTTACACCACACACTGCATTTGAAAAGCCACCAGCATTGCTAATGACATGGCTAATCACACAATCCAGCCAAATGTTTACATGCACAGTATTTAGTTTTTGTTTATATATGGACAATCCTTTTTTGCACAGCTTTTTGTACACAACCTTCATACTGTATATTAACAATTATTTTTTGCACAACCTTTGTACTGGACTGGTTGGCATTACAGTGTTTCTGTTTTCCTTGTCTCATGTTGTTTCTGTTTCTCTTCCCTTTCCTTTTTTGCAATAAATATACAATTTGAGTTATGTGCTCTTCTGTGTTCCTTTATAATGTTTGCTGTAGAACCTTCATCCTGGATAAATGTTGTTTTGTTTCACTGTATATGGTTGAAATGAAGCCTATTGACATGACTAATTTTAACATAGTTGACAGAAGCATACTATCAACCAACAGCCAAAAAGAGGGTATACAGATTTAAATTAGGGACCTCTTGATCTACAATCAAATGCTCTACCACTGAGCTATACCCCCAACAAAAGCATGACTGAAGAGTTAGAGTTGACTCTCAGCCATTCCATAATGGGGGCACCCGGACGTGCAAGAGAAATCGCTTGATCTGTAATCAGATGTTCTGCCACTAAGCATAGACTTCACCTGTGTTGGGGGTATAGCTCAGTGGTAGAGCATTTGACTGCAGATCAAGAGGTCCCAGGTTCAAATCCAGGTGCCCCCTTTCACACTCTTGGTTGAGAGTAAGCTTCTCTCACCAAAAAAGTATAAGCTTCAAGTGCTTTGTCAAAAAAAAAAGCCTTCCAATACTTTGTGAAAGTTTTCACATTTTTTCAGGTTGTTTAGAGGGTAACAAGAGTCAAAATATCATTCCACATGAAAGATTTTCTTTTATATGCTTTTCAGCAGTTTGCTACACATGCCGATGCTGCTGCTTAAATTGATAGCTTCAGTGCAAAACCACCATCTAGGTGACAGATGCATTCTTTAAGCAAGAGTGAGACAGGGGGCACCTGGATTTGAACCAGGGACCTCTTGATCTGCAGTCAAATGCTCTACCACTGTGATATACCCCCAACAAAATATAACTGAAGAGTTAGAGTTGACAGTATCAACGCTCAGCCAAACTCCATAATGGAGGCACCGGGATTTGCAACAGAGACCGCTTGAGCTGTAGTCAGATGTTCTGCCACTGAGCATAGACTTCACCTGTGTTGGGTGTATAGCTCAGTGTTAGAGCATTTGACTGCAGATCAAGAGGTCCCTGGTTCAAATCCAGGTGCCCCCTTTCACACTCTTGGTTGAGAGTAAGCTTCTCTTCCCAAAGCATTATAAAATATAAGCTTCTAGGGATTTGTAAAAAAAAAATTAGCTTCCAATACTTTGTGAAAAAGTCTTCACATTTTTTCAGGTTCTTTAGAGGGTAACAAGAGTCAAAATATTATACCAAATGAAAGATTTTCTTTTATATGCTGTTAAGTAGTTTGCTACACATGCTGACGCTGCTGCTTAAATTGATAGCTTCAGTGCAAAACCATCATCTAGGTGACAGAAGCATTCTTTAAGCAAGAGCAAGACAGGGAGCACCTGGATTTGAACCAGGGACCTCTTGATCTGCAGTCAAATGCTCTACCACTGAGATATACCCCCAACAAAGCATTACTGAAGAGTTAGAAATGACAGTAGAGTTGAAAGAATCAACCCTCAGCCAAAAAGCCATAATGGGGGCACTTGCAACAGAGACCGCTTGATCTGTAGTTAAATGTTCTGCCACTGAGCATAGATGTCACCTGTGTTGGGGGTATAGCTCAGTGGTAGAGCATTTGACTGCAGATCAAGAGGTCCCTGGTTCAAATCCAGGTGCCCCCTTTCACACTCTTGGTTGAGAGTAAGCTTCTCTCACAAAAACATTATAAAATGTTTCTAGTTTCATTCTAGTGCTTTGTAAAAAAAAAATTAGCTTCCAATACTTTGTGAAAATGTTTTCACATTTTTTCAGGTACTTTAGAGGGTAACAAGAGTCAAAATATTATACCAAATGAAAGATTTTCTTTAATATGCTGTTAAGCAGTTTGCTACACATGCTGACGCAGCTGCTTAAATTGATAGCTTCAGTGCAAAACCATCATCTAGGTGACAGAAGCATTCTTTAAGCAAGAGCAAGAAAGGGAGCACCTAATTTGAACCAGGGACCTCTTGATCTGCAGTCAAATGCTCTACCACTGAGTTATACCCCCAACAAAGTATTACTGAAGAGTTAGAGTTGACAGTAGAGTTGAAAGAATCAACCCTCAGCCAAAAGCCATAATGGGGGCACTTGCAACAGAGACCGCTTGATCTGTAGTCAGATGTTCTGCCACTGAGCATAGAATTCACCTGTGTTGTGGGTATAGCTCAGTGTTATAGCTTTTGACTGCAGATCAAGTGGTCCCTGGTTCAAATCCAGGTGTCCCCTTTCACACTCTTGGTTGAGAGTAAGCTTCTCTCACCAAACCATTATAAAATATAAGCTTCTAGTGCTTTGTCAATAAAAATTAGTTTCCAATACTTTGTGAAAAAGTTTTCACATTTTTTCAGGTTGTTTAGAGGGTAACAAGAGTCAAAATATCATACCAAATGAAAGATTTTCTTTATATGCTGTTAAGCAGTTTCTACACATGCTGACGCTGCTGCTTAAATTGATAGCTTCAGTGCAAAACCACATCTAGGTGACAGAAGCATTCTTTAAGCAAGAGTGAGACAGGGGCACCTGGATTTGAACCAGGGACCTCTTGATCTGCAGTCAAATGCTCTACCACTGAGTATACCCCAACAAAGTATACTGAAGAGTTAGAGTTGACAGTAGAGTTGAAAGAATCAACCATCAGCCAAAATCCATAATGGAGGCACTTGCAACAGAGACCTTGATCTGTAGTCAGATGTTCTGCCACTGAGCATAGACTTCACCTGTGTTGGGGTATAGCTCAGTGTAGAGCTTTGACTGCAGATCAAGAGGTCCCTGGTTCAAATCCAGGTGCCCCCTTTCACACTCTTGGTTGAGAGTAAGCTTCTCTCACCAAACCATTATAAAATATAAGCTTCTAGTGCTTTGTCAAAAAAATTAGCTTCCAATACTTTGTGAAAAGTTTTCACATTTTTTCAGGTTGTTTAGAGGGTAACAAGAGTCAAAATATCATACCAAATGAAAGATTTTCTTTTTATATGCTGTTAAGCAGTTTTCTACACATGCTGACGCTGCTGCTTAAATTGATAGCTTCAGTGCAAAACCACCATCTAGGTGACAGAAGCATTCTTTAAGCAAGAGTGAGACAGGGGGCACCTGGATTTGAACCAGGGACCTCTTGATCTGCAGTCAAATGCTCTACCACTGAGCTATACCCCCAACAAAGTGCAACTGAAGAGTTAGAGTTGACAGTAGAGTTGAAAGAATCAACCATCAGCCAAAATCCATAATGGAGGCACTTGCAACAGAGACCGCTTGATCTGTAGTCAGATGTTCTGCCACTGAGCATAGACTTCACTTGTGTTCGTGGTATAGCTCAGTGGTAGAGCATTTGACTGAAAATCAAGAGGTTCCTGGTTCAAATCGAGGTGCCCCCTTTCACACTCTTGATTGGGAGTAAGCTTCTCTCACCAAACCATTATAAAATATAAGCTTCTAGTGCTTTGTCAATAAACATTAGCTTCCAATACTTTGTGAAAAAGTTTTCACATTTTTTCAGGTTGTTTAGAGGGTAACAAGAGTCAAAATATCATACCAAATGAAAGATTTTCTTTTATATGCTGTTAAGCAGTATTCTACACATGCTGACGCTGCTGCTTAAATTGATAGCTTCAGTGCAAAACCACCATCTAGGTGACAGAAGCATTCTTTAAGCAAGAGTGAGACAGGGGGCACCTGGATTTGAACCAGGGACCTCTTGATCTGCAGTCAAATGCTCTACCACTGAGATATACCCCAACAAAGTATACTGAAGAGTTAGAGTTGACAGTAAGTTGAAAGAATCAACCTCAGCCAAAATCCATAATGGAGGCACTTGCAACAGAGACCTTTGATCTGTAGTCAGATGTTCTGCCACTGAGCATAGACTTCACCTGTGTTGGGGTATAGCTCAGTGTTAGAGCATTTGACTGCAGATCAAGAGGTCCCTGGTTCAAATCCAGGTGCCCCCTTTCACACTCTTGGTTAGAGTAAGTTCTCTCACCAAACCATTATAAAATATAAGCTTCTAGTGCTTTGTCAAAAAAATTAGCTTCCAATACTTTGTGAAAAGTTTTCACATTTTTTCAGGTTGTTTAGAGGGTAACAAGAGTCAAAATATCATACCAAATGAAAGATTTTCTTTATATGCTGTTAAGCAGTTTCTACACATGCTGACGCTGCTGCTTAAATTGATAGCTTCAGTGCAAAACCACATCTAGGTGACAGAAGCATTCTTTAAGCAAGAGTGAGACAGGGGCACCTGGATTTGAACCAGGGACCTCTTGATTGCAGTCAAATGCTCTACCACTGAGCTATACCCCAACAAAGTATACTGAAGAGTTAGAGTTGACAGTAAGTTGAAAGAATCAACCATCAGCCAAAATCCATAATGGAGGCACTTGCAACAGAGACCGTTTGATCTGTAGTCAGATGTTCTGCCACTGAGCATAGACTTCACCTGTGTTGGGGGTATAGCTCAGTAGTAGAGCATTTGACTGCAGATCAAGAGGTCCCTGGTTCAAATCCAGGTGCCCCCTTTCACACTCTTGGTTGAGAGTAAGCTTCTCTCACCAAACCATTATAAAATATAAGCTTCTAGTGCTTTGTCAATAAACAATAGCTTCCAATACTTTGTGAAAAAGTTTTCACATTTTTTCAGGTTGTTTAGAGGGTAACAAGAGTCAAAATATCATACCAAATGAAAGATTTTCTTTTATATGCTGTTAAGCAGTTTTCTACACATGCTGACGCTGCTGCTTAAATTGATAGCTTCAGTGCAAAACCATCTTGACAGAAGCATTCTTTAAGCAAGAGCGAGACAGGGAGCACCTGAATTTGAACCAGGGACCTCTTGATATGCAGTCAAATGCTCTACCACTGAGATATAACCCCAACAAAGAATGACTGAAGAGTTAGAGTTGACAGTATAGTTGAAAGAATCAACCATCAGCCAAAATCCATAATTGAGGCACTTGCAACAGAGACCTTTTGATCTGTAGTCAGATGTTCTGCCACTGAGCATAGACTTCACCTGTGTTGGGGGTATAGCTCAGTAGTAGAGCATTTGACTGCAGATCAAGAGGTCCCAGGTTCAAATCCAGGTGCCCCCTTTCACATTCTTGGTTGAGAGTAAGGTTCTCTCACCAAACCATTATAAAATATAACCTTCTAGTGCTTTGTCCAAAAAAAATATTAGCTTCCAATACTTCGTGAAATAGTTTTCACATTTTTTCAGGTTGTTTTAGAGGGTAACAAGAGTGAAAATATCATACCAAATGAAAGATTTTCTTTTATATGCTGTTAAGCAGTTTCTACACATGCTGACGCTGCTGCTTAAATTGATAGCTTCAGTGCAAAACCACCATCTAGGTGACAGAAGCATTCTTTAAGCAAGAGTGAGACAGGGGGCACCTGGATTTGAACCAGGGACCTCTTGATCTGCAGTCAAATGCTCTACCACTGAGCTATACCCCCAACAAAGTGCAACTGAAGAGTTAGAGTTGACAGTAGAGTTGAAAGAATCAACCATCAGCCAAAATCCATAATGGAGGCACTTGCAACAGAGACCTTTTGATCTGTAGTCAGATGTTCTGCCACTGAGCATAGACTTCACCTGTTTTGGGGGTATAGCTCAGTGGTAGAGCATTTGACTGCAGATCAAGAGGTCCCTGGTTCAAATCCAGGTGCCCCCTTTCACACTCTTGGTTGAGAGTAAGCTTCTCTCACCAAACCATTATAAAATATAAGCTTCTAGTGCTTTGTCAAAAAAAAGAATTAGCTTCCAATACTTTGTGAAATAGTTTTCACATTTTTTCAGGTTGTTTAGAGGGTAACAAGAGTGAAAATATCATACCAAATGAAAGGTTTTCTTCTATATGCTGTTAAGCAGTTTTCTACACATGCTGACGCTGCTGCTTAAATTGATAGCTTCAGTGCAAAACCCACCATCTAGGTGACAGAAGCATTCTTTAAGCAAGAGTGAGACAGGGGGCACATGGATTTGAACCAGGGACCTCTTGATTTGCAGTCAAATGCTCTACCACTGAGATATACCCCCAACAAAGAATGACTGAAGAGTTAGAGTTGACAGTATAGTTGAAAGAATCAACCATCAGCCAAAATCCATAATGGAGGCACTTGCAACAGAGACCTTTTGATCTGTAGTCAGATGTTCTGCCACTGAGCATAGACTTCACCTGTGTTGGGGGGTATAGCTCAGTGGTAGAGCATTTGACTGCAGATCAAGAGGTCCCTGGTTCAAATCCAGGTGCCCCCTTTCACACTCTTGGTTGAGAGTAAGCTTCTCTCACCAAACCATTATAAAATATAAGCTTCTAGTGCTTTGTCAAAAAACATTAGCTTCCAATACTTTGTGAAAAAGTTTTCACATTTTTTCAGGTTGTTTAGAGGGTAACAAGAGTGAAAATATCATACCAAATGAAAGATTTTCTTTTATATGCTGTTAAGCAGTTTTCTACACATGCTGACGCTGCTGCTTAAATTGATAGCTTCAGTGCAAAACCATCTTGACAGAAGCATTCTTTAAGCAAGAGCGAGACAGGGAGCACCTGAATTTGAACCAGGGACCTCTTGATATGCAGTCAAATGCTCTACCACTGAGATATAACCCCAACAAAGAATGACTGAAGAGTTAGAGTTGACAGTATAGTTGAAAGAATCAACCATCAGCCAAAATCCATAATGGAGGCACTTGCAACAGAGACCTTTTGATCTGTAGTCAGATGTTCTGCCACTGAGCATAGACTTCACCTGTGTTGGGGGTATAGCTCAGTGGTAGAGCATTTGACTGCAGATCAAGAGGTCCTGGTTCAAATCCAGGTGCCCCCTTTCACACTCTTGGTTGAGAGTAAGCTTCTCTCACCAAACCATTATAAAATATAAGCTTCTAGTGCTTTGTCAATAAACATTAGCTTCCAATACTTTGTGAAAAAGTTTTCACATTTTTTCAGGTTGTTTAGAGGGTAACAAGAGTCAAAATATCATACCAAATGAAAGATTTTCTTTTATATGCTGTTAAGCAGTTTGCTACACATGCTGACGCTGCTGCTTAAATTGATAGCTTCAGTGCAAAACCACCATCTAGGTGACAGAAGCATTCTTTAAGCAAGAGTGAGACAGGGGGCACATGGATTTGAACCAGGGAAGTTGACAGTATAGTTGAAAGAATCAACCATCAGCCAAATCCATAATGGAGGCACTTGCAAAGAGACCTTTTGATCTGTAGTCAGATGTTCTGCCACTGAGCATAGACTTCACCTGTGTTGGGGGTATAGCTCAGTGGTAGAGCATTTGACTGCAGATCAAGAGGTCCCTGGTTCAAATCCAGGTGCCCCCTTTCACACTCTTGTTGAGAGTAAGCTTCTCTCACCAAACCATTATAAAATATAAGCTTCTAGTGCTTTGTCAAAAAATTAGCTTCCAATACTTGTGAAAAGTTTTCACATTTTTTCAGGTTGTTTAGAGGTAACAAGAGTCAAAATATCATACCAAATGAAAGATTTTCTTTATATGCTGTTAAGCAGTTTCTACACATGCTGACGCGGCTGCTTAAATTGATAGCTTCAGTGCAAAACCACCATCTAGGTGACAGAAGCATTCTTTAAGCAAGAGTGAGACAGGGGGCACCTGGATTTGAACCAGGGACCTCTTGATCTGCAGTCAAATGCTCTACCACTGAGCTATACCCCAACAAAGAATACTGAAGAGTTAGAGTTGACAGTAGAGTTGAAAGAATCAACCATCAGCCAAAATCCATAATGGAGGCACCCGGACTTGCAACAGAGAGCGCTTGATCTGTAGTCAGATGTTCTGCCACTGAGCATAGACTTCACCTGTGTTGGGAGTATAGCTCAGTGGTAGAGCATTTGACTGCAGATCAAGAGGTCCCAGGTTCAAATCCAGGTGCCCCCTTTCACACTCTTGTTTGAGAGTATGGTTCTCCCAGCAAACAATTATAAAATATAAGCTTCTAGTGCTTTGTAAAAAAAAATATTTCCTTCAATACTTTGTGAAATAGTTTTCACATTTTTTCAGGTTGTTTAGAGGCTAACAAGAGTGAAAAAATCATACCAAATGAAAGATTTTCTTCTATATGCTGTTAAGCAGTTTTCTACACATGCTGACGCTGCTGCTTAAATTGATAGCTTCAGTGCAAAACCATCGTGACAGAAGCATTCTTTAAGCAAGAGCGAGACAGGGAGCACCTGGATTTGAACCAGGGACCTCTTGATTTGCAGTCAAATGCTCTACCACTGAGCTATACCCCCAACAAAGTACTACTGAAGAGTTAGAGTTGACAGTAGAGTTGAAAGAATCAACCATCAGCCAAAAGCCATAATGGGGGCACTTGCAACAGAGACCTTTTGATCTGTAGTCAGATGTTCTGCCACTGAGCATAATCTTCACCTGTGTTGGGGGTATAGCTCAGTGGTAGAGCATTTGACTGCAGATCAAGACGTCCCAGGTTCAAATCCAGGTGCCCCCTTTCACACTCTTGTTTGAGAGTATGGTTCTCCCACCAAACCATTATAAAATATAAGCTTCTAGTGCTTTGTAAAAAAAAATATTTCCTTCAATACTTTGTGAAATAGTTTTTACATTTTTTCAGGTTGTTTAGAGGGTAACAAGTGTCAAAATATCATACCAAATGAAAGATTTTCTTTTATATGCTGTTAAGCAGTTATTCTACACATGCTGACGCTGCTGCTTAAATTGATAGCTTCAGTGCAAAACCACCATCTAGTGACAGAAGCATTCTTAAGCAAGATGAGACAGGGGAACCTGGATTTGAACCAGGACCTCTTGATCTGCAGTCAAATGCTCTACCACTGAGCTATACCCCCAACAAAGAATAATTGAAGAGTTAGAGTTGACAGTATAGTTGAAAGAATCAACCATCAGCCAAAATCCATAATGGAGGCACACAGACTTGCAACAGAGACCGCTTGATCTGTAGTCAGATGTTCTGCCACTGAGCATAGACTTCACCTGTGTTTGGGTTATAGCTCAGTGGTAGAGCATTTGACTGCAGATCAAGAGGTCCCTGGTTCAAATCCAGGTGCCCCCTTTTACTCTCTTGCTTGAGAGCAAGCTTCTCTCACCAAACCATTATAAAATATAAGCTTCTAGTGCTTTGTCAAAAAACCTTAGCTTCCAATACTTTGTGAAAAAGTTTTCACATTTTTTGAGGTTGTTTAGAGGGTAACAAGAGTCAAAATATCATACCAAATGAAAGATTTTATTTTATATGCTGTTCAGCAGTTTGCTACACATGCCGATGCTGCTGCTTAAATTGATAGCTTTAGTGCAAAACCACCATTTAGGTGACAGAAGAATTCTTAAAGCAAAAGTGAGACAGGGGGCACCTAGATTTGAACCAGGGACCTCTTGATCTGCAGTCAAATGCTCTACCACTGAGTTATACACCCAACAAAGCATTACTGAAGAGTTAGAGTTGACAGTAGAGTTGAAAGAATCAACCCTCAGCCAAAAGCCATAATGGGGGCCCTTGCAACAGAGACCTCTTGATCTGTAGTCAGATGTTCTGCCACTGAGCATAGAATTCACCTGTGTTGGGGGTATAGCTCAGTGGTAGAGCATTTGACTGCAGATCAAGAGGTCCCTGGTGTCCAGGTGCCCCCTTTCACACTCTTTGTTGAGAGTAAGCTTCTCTCACCAAACCATTATAAAATATAAACTTCTAGTGCTTTGTCAAAAAACCTTAGCTTCCAATACTTTGTGAAAAAGTTTTCACATTTTTTCAGGTTGTTTAGAGGTTAACAAGAGTGAAAATATCATAGCAAATGAAAGATTTTCTTTTATATGCTGTTCAGCAGTTTGCAACACATGCCGATGCTGCTGCTTAAATTGATAGCTTTAGTGCAAAACCAACATCTAGGTGACAGAAGCATACTTTAAACAAGAGCGAGACAGGGAGCACCTGGATTTGAACCAGGGACCTTTTAATCTGCAGTCAAATGCTCTACCACTGAGCTACCCCCAAACAAGAATTTCTAAAGAGTTAGAGTTGACAGTAGAGTTGAAAGAATCAACCATCAGCCGAAATCCATAATGGAGGCACCCGAACTTGCAACAGAGACCAATTGATCTGTAGTCAGATGTTCTGCCACCGAGCATAGACTTCACCTGTGTTGGGGGTATAGCTCAGTGGTAGAGCATTTGACTGCAGATCAAGAGATCCCTGGTTCAAATCCACGTGCCCCCTTTCACACTCTTGGTTGAGAGTAAGCTTCTCTCACAAAAACATTATAAAATATAAGCTTCTAGTGCATTGTCAAAAAACACTAGCTTCCAATAATTTGTGAAATAGTTTTCACATTTTTTCAGGTTGTTTAGAGGGTAACAAGAGTCAAAATATCATACCAAATGAAAGGTTTTCTTTTATATGCTGTTCAGCAGTTTGCTACACATGCCGATGCTGCTGCTTAAATTGATAGCTTTAGTGCAAAACCACCATTTAGGTGACAGAAGAATTCTTAAAGCAAAAGTGAGACAGGGGGCACCTGGATTTGAACCAGGGACCTCTCTATCTGCAGTCAAATGCTCTTCCACTGAGCTATACCCCCAACAAAGCATTACTGAAGAGTTAGAGTTGACAGTAGAGTTGAAAGAATCAACCCTCAGCCAAAAGCCATAATGGGGGCACTTGCAACAGAGACCTCTTGATCTGTAGTCAGATGTTCTGCCACTGAGCATAGAAGTCACCTGTGTTGGGAGTATAGCTCAGTGGTAGAGCATTTGAGTGCAGATCAAGAGGTCCCTGGTGTCCAGGTGCCCCCTTTCACACTCTTGGTTGAGAGTAAGCTTCTCTCACAAAACCATTATAAAATATAAGCTTCTAGTGCTTTGTCAAAAAACCTTAGCTTCCAATACTTTGTGAAAAAGTTTTCACATTTTTTCAGGTTGTTTAGAGGGTAACAAGAGTCAAAATATCATACCAAATGAAAGATTTTCTTTTATATGCTGTTAAGTAGTTTTCTACACATGCCGATGCTGCTGTTTAAATTGATAGCTTTAGTGCAAAACCACCATATAGGTGACAGAAGCATTCTTTAAGCAAGAGTGAGATAGGGGGCACCTAGATTTGAACCAGGGACCTCTTGAACTGCAGTCAATTGCTCTACCACTGAGCTATACCCCCAACAAAGCATTACTGAAGAGTTAGAGTTGACAGTAGAGTTGAAAGAATCAACCCCTTAGCCAAAAGCCATAATGGGGGCACTTGCAACAGAGACCTCTTGATCTGTAGTCAGATGTTCTGCCACTGAGCATAGAATTCACCTGTGTTGGGAGTATAGCTCAGTGGTAGAGCATTTGACTGCAGATCAAGAGGTCCCTGGTGTCCAGGTGCCCCCTTTCACACTCTTGGTTGAGAGTAAGCTTCTCTCACAAAACCATTATAAAATATAAGCTTCTAGTGCTTTGTCAAAAAACCTTAGCTTCCAATACTTTGTGAAAAAGTTTTCACATTTTTTCTGGTTCTTTAGAGGGTAACAAGAGTCAAAATATCATACCAAATGAAATATTTTCTTTTATATGCTGTTAAGCAGTTTTGTACACATGCTGACGCTGCTGTTTAAATTGATAGCTTTAGTGCAAAACCACCATCTAGGTGACAGAAGCATTCTTTAAGCAAGAGTGAGACAGAGGGCACCTGGATTTGAACCAGGGACCTCTTGATCTGCAGTCAAATGCTCTACCACTGAGCTATACCCACAAAAAAGAATGACTAAAGAGTTAGAGTTGACAGTATAGTTGAAAGAATCAACCATCAGCCAAAATCCATATTGGAGGCACTTGCAACAGAGACCTTTTGATCTGTAGTCAGATGTTCTGCCACTAAACATAGACTTCACTTGTGTTGGGGGTATAGCTCAGTGGTAGAGCCTTTGACTGCAGGGCAAGAGGTCCCAGGTTCAAATCCAGATACCCCCTTTCACACTCTTGGTTGAGAGTAAGCTTCTCTCACAAAACCATTATGAAATATAAGCTTCTACTGCTTTGTCAAAAAAAAAAATTAGCTTCCAATACTTTGTGAAAAAGTTTTTACATTTTTTCAGGTTGTTTAGAGGGTAACAAGAGTCAAAATATCATACCAAATGAAAGATTTTCTTTTATATGCTGTTAAGCAGTTTGCTACATGTAACCCCTTTAAATTGAACATTACCTTCTTGTGTAAATTAACTCTGTGAGACCCTTTTTTTGATCTGTACGTTACCAAAGACACTCATGTAATTGGTGCAGTACTGTTTCCGCGCCATTAGAGGGCAGTTGACTTTAGTGTAAAGAGTGAACTGGTTGCTTTTAGTGCAGCTGAAGAAGCTAGCTGGATATGCAGCATGAGGTTGGAAATGCATTCCAGTTTTGCTGAAAAGATCTGATTTTTTCGGTTGATTACCGTGTTTCTTTATGAGAACTCTGATTGGGTTTTATATTTGGAGTATGATTCTGCATCGTGATCTACTTTTGATTGGCGAGCCAGAGCCTATTGACCTACACATGTGGAGTAAACTTACACCCCCCTGTGGATTTACGGGATACCACAGCTAAGATTCGATCTCACACACTCTGTACACACTACCCGGGTAGAGAAAGAAAAATCAACACAAAAAAACCCTTTTACACCATTTACGGTTGAGAAATATATTTACACCTACAGGATACAAGAGACTTTGGGACATTTTACTGTATCTCATTTCATTTGTTTTATTTTATCTTTATTCTATCTTGAGTTCAATGTCAAGCCTCCTTTCTCTCACTTCATTGTGTTATTTTCTAAGTTTTCTTTTTTTTGAAATTGCAATTAAAGTGCCGGCTGTTAAATTTCATTCATAACTGGGCTCAGTGTTATTTTATCCTCCTAGAGTCGAACCTAAATTACTTGTGAACTCTTGAGTATAAATTCATTTACTATTCATTGTACAGTGTTACAGTATCTACATCGTGGCGAGCCAGCCAGGAGGATAAACACAGCCTGAGCACATTTTATTTTTATTTTTTGTACCAAGTGACATTTTATTTCCTGTAAAATTCTTTTGAAAGAGAAAGGGTTTTTGATAGCAAGATGAGTGTCTCAGATGTTGAAAGGCGCTACCATGTCAAAGCGAATTGCTCTGTATGTGTTTTAGGTGTCACTGATACAGATACTGATGATGATATTGCTGAAACTTTCAAAAGGTATGGGGTTATTGTGAAAATAGTGAGGGTAGACCCTAGCGCTGTACAGTCAAAGCAGCCAACTGCAATAGTAGAGTTTGATACACATACTCCTGTTTTAAGTTTGGAGCCAGAATTACCTCTAGAGGTCAACAATGTACGAAACCCCACAGTGACTTGGCATATAGATACTGTTAAAGTGTTAACCCCACTCACTAAACAGTCAGATGCTCAAGCAGAGCCCTCTTCTCTGGACTCCAGTGATGTTAGTAGTGGTGACACTGATTCAGATGTCGCTGATCAAAGCAGTTCCATCCTGCAAAGACGCAAGGGAAAATCGCAGCTTAAGAGAAGAAAAGTGAAATCCACTGTCCCAAAATCTGACAGCATATCTGATCCAGTAGTGAGGAAAAAGACAATGAATGTACTTACCACAAATGAAGTAAACCCACCTGAGGTGCAACGTATAGTTGTAGAGCATGTTATTAAAAATGACACCTGCTGTGCAAACACATACAAAGTGGCTGCGTTCCTTTTCTGGTAGGGTCCCAAAACCCCCCGGTGAGGCTGACTTTGATACATGGTGCCTCCATGTTGACCTTCTGCTACAAGATTCTCGGCCTCCAGATGTTCAGCGGAGGAAAATCCTTGAAAGTCTCTTACCACCAGCCTCAGATGTTGTCAAACAACTGGGTTCCACTGCCCCTCCAAAAGACTATGTTAAGCTTCTTGATTCTGCTTACGGGCTGGTGGAGGATAGCGACGAGATTTTTGCCAGGTTCCTTAATACTCACCAGGATGCTGGTGAAAAAGCTTCTGACTACTTACAGAGGTTACAGACCATTCTTAGCACTGCTGTCAGACGTGGCGGAGTAAAGGAGTCCTCTGCAAATCGACACCTACTAAAACAGTTTCAGCGTGGGTGCTGGGATCATTCTTTGATACTTACTCTTCAGCTTGAGTCTAAGGCGAGGACACCACCTGACTTTGCTGAGCTGTTGTTGCTTTTAAGAACTGAAGAAGGATGCAGCGACACATAGGTAGTTCGAAACATAAAGCTGCCAGTCATGTCCAGTTAGCTACAGATGTCTCTACTTATGGTGATTCTGAATTATTGCAAGCTTGTCTGTCTGAGACTGAGGCCTTGAGAAGGCAGGTGGCCGATTTAAAATTGCAGTTAGAATCCTCTAAATTTAAAAAGAAAGAGAGACATGAACCTGAATTAGTGAAGAGTTCAAAGCAAATGCCAGCTAAAGTTGAGACAAATGTGCAACATGTAACAAGTAAACCGCCAAAGCCGTGGTTCTGCTTTAGATGTGGAGAAGATGGCCATGTAGCCAGACTGTGTGAAGGCTCCATCAACAAAGCTCTTGTAGACCGAAAGTACAAAGAGCTTAAAGCTAAACAGGATGACTGTACAAAGAGGAATGGCATGCCGTTACACCAGATCGGGTTTCAGTAATGGGACATACTGGGGCCCTTTGCCAAATCAAGTGTCCCCATGGATCAAAAAGAGAAGGTATACAAAATCAAAATTTTTCCAATGGTCTAGCTGATGATAGTGAGCTAACTTCTAGTATCATAGGTCCCAAATGTACAGCTGAAATCGTCATTGAAGGAAAACTTTGTATTTCCCTCCTTGATTCAGGGTCACAGGTGACAACTGTGTCCAAGTCTTTTTATGACACTTACTTATCATCCCGTCCAATTCTTTCTTTAGAAAATCTCATTGAGGTTGAGGGGGCTGGGGGGCAGACAGTGCCATATCTGGGCTACATAGAAGTGGACATGCATTTTCCTGAAGACATCACAGGAAAAGCTGAAACTATTACCACACTAGCACTTGTCATTCCTGGTTACAAATTCAATCTTGAAATCCCAGTACTTGTTGGCACCAACACTCTTGATATCTTGTTCAGATCGTATGCCACGGCTAGAAATGGCTATACTGTTCTCAAAGAACTACCTCCATACTCAGCTCTAGTCCAAACCCTGTTTGCGCAGACACACCATTGAACAACGAAATGGTAAAGTGGGCCAAGTAAAACTGAATGGGAAACAGAACGTCAAAATACCTGCTGGTCAGAAGATGGTTTTGGATGGATACGTGAAGGGCGTGTCTACAGCCACAAATGCATCCCTTGTGGTGGAACCATGTGCTTACCCCAACCTTCCTAGTGGCTTATTTCTTTGCAGTTATGTCCTCATGAGTCCCAGAAGGACCTCATTCAAAGTACCTATCCTTCTTCAGAACGAAACTGCCCACGAAATAACACTTCCAAGAAAGTGCTGCTTAGCTGAACTTTATGTTCCATCTGTTCTGTCATCACTGAAGGAGACTTCTGTCAAAGAGAAAGAGTCGAAACTCCTTCCCTCTGCAGTGGTTAGCTGCAATGCCACGTGTTCTACTACCCATGATAATAAGATCTCTTTTGATTTCACCAGCTCACCTCTCTCTGAAGAGTCGAAAAACAGGATTACAGAAAAGCTTAATTCCATTTCTGAAGTCTTTGCAACAAATGATCTTGACTATGGACATACCACAGCAGTTAAGCACAAGATTCGTCTTTTTGACCCAACTCCTTTTAAACAACGGGTAAAACCTATCCATCCTTCTGATTATGAGGCTGTTAGATTACATCTTCAGGAGCTCAAAGATGCAAACATCATTCGGGAGTCTGAAAGTCCATTCGCTTCACCCATAGTTGTGGTGAAAAAGAAGAATGGGTCCATCCGCCTCTGCGTAGATTATCGAAAGTTGAACAATCAAACGATAAAGGATGCTTATGCGCTGCCCAACATTGAAGAGACGTTCTCCACCTTAACAGGATCTAAATGGTTTTCTGTTATGGACTTGAAATCTGGGTATTATCAAGTCGAGGTAGAAGAGGAGGACAAACATAAGACAGCATTTGTGACACCAATGGGGTTCTGGGAATTTAACAGATTGCCGCAGGGAGTGACAAATACACCCAGCACGTTCCAACGTGTAATGGAAAAATGTGTGGGCAGCCTGCACCTGAAAGAAGTCCTTGTTTTTCTCGACGATCTAATTGTTTTCTCAAGCAGTTTGGAGGAGCACGAGGAATGCCTCATGAGAGTCTTAAACAGATTAAAAGAGTTTGGTCTTAAGCTTTCTCCTGATAAGTGTCATTTCTTCATGAAATCAGTAAAGTATCTTGGCCACATTGTTTCGGAAAACGGTGTGGAGACTGACCCAGATAAAATCTCAGCACTTACCTCCTGGCCGAAGCCCACTAACATCCGTGAACTGAAGTCCTTCTTAGGATTCACTGGATATTATCGGAGATTTGTTCGGGACTACTCGAAGATTGCAAAACCTCTAAATGCACTTACGGCTGGTTATTGTCCACACCGGAATAAAAAAGACTCCAGACCTCTTTCCAACATTGACTTTAAGAAACCTTTTTGTAGCAGGTGGACACCAGAGTGTGATGTTTCTTTCCAGACCTTAATTGAGAAACTCACCAGCGCTCCAGTGTTAGGGTTTGCAAATCCTAAATTGCCGTACATCCTTCACACAGATGCCAGCCTGCAAGGCCTGGGAGCTGCCTTATATCAAGAGCAAGAAGGCCATCTGAGGGTTATTGCATTTGCCAGCAGAGGGCTATCAAATTGTGAGAAACGTTATCCCACCCACAAGCTGGAATTTTTAGCCTTGAAGTTGGCCATAACAGAAACATTTTACGATTACCTGTATGGAACAGAGTTTGTTGTCATGACAGATAATAACCCACTGACGTATATATTGACATCGGCCAAACTCGATGCTGCTGGACAACCGTTGGCTTGCGTCCTTATCAACTTTCAATTTCAGCCTTCAATATAGAGCAGGGAAGAAAAACGTGGATGCCGATGGACTGTCCCGTCGACCACACCCTCAATCAAATGTGGATTTCAGTTGTGAAGCTGAAGATGATCGTGTTTCTCAATTCCTCGCTCAATTTATGGGAGAAGGGAATGGAACCTCATTTTCAAATGACGCAGTAAAAGCCATTAGCAGGCGAAATCAGTTGCATGAGCTTCCGGATGAAGAAGGAAACGGAGATCCCGTGCTTACTGCTGTAGAATGTTTGGCCATGAATGCTGATGCCATTCCAACCGAGTTTATGCAGGCAGATTTACTTCCTGGGTCGAGCACTCTCCCCAGAATGTCACCACAAGAGTGGATTGCTGAACAGTCACAGGACCCTATGATAAGCAGAGTAATTGAACTTTTAAAAACTGGCAAACGACTCTCTTACCGTGTCAGACGCCAAGAACCCAGAGAAGTGCAGTTGAAGCTCAGAGTTATGGATCAATACACCTTCATAGATGGAGTACTATACATAAAACGTATGGACCGAGGAAATCAGTTCCATCAACTTGTCCTTCCACAGAAGTTCAGAGAGATTGTATTGGAAGCCCTGCATGATTCAATAGGTCATATGGGAGGAGAGCGTACTTTGGATCTGGTCCGCACCCGCTTTTACTGGCCAAGGATGTTTCTAGATGTAGAACACAAAGTCAATACTTGTGAGAGGTGCATTAGGAGAAAAGCCAAGGCCCAAAGAGCATCCCCTTTAGTTAATATAGAGACCAGCAGACCTCTAGAACTAGTCTGTATGGACTATCTCTCTCTCGAACCGGATGGTCGTGGTACAAAGAACATCCTCGTTATCACTGACCATTTTACTAAATATGCAGTGGCAGTCCCAACATCTGACCAAAGAGCCAAAACCGTCGCTAAAACTCTGTGGAATAACTTCTTTGTACACTATGGGATCCCAGAACGTTTGCACAGCGATCAAGGTCGTGATTTTGAATCAGTTGTAATAAAAGATCTTTGTCTCGTGTTAGGGATAAAGAAGACGCGGACTACTCCTTACCACCCGCGTGGAAATCCCGTGGAGCGGTTTAATCGCACACTGCTTCAAATGCTTGGAACCCTTCAAGAGGAAGACAAAGTGAGATGGCGTGATCATGTTCAACCGTTGGTACATGCCTATAACTGTTCCAAGAATGATACAACTGGTTTCTCTCCTTACCAGTTAATGTTTGGGAGACAGCCAAGCCTTCCCATTGATGTGGCTTTTGGTATCAGACCAGAAGGAGGAAAGAGAGTTACTTTCACTGAGTACATCAAGAAGCTGCAGGAAGGTTTACAGGAAAGTTACAAGATTGCTGTTGAGCACAGTAAGAAAACAGCCCTTCGTAATAAAGAGAGGTATGACCTGAAAGTGAGAGAATCTACCTTGCATGTGGGGGACCGTGTCCTTGTGAGAAACGTGGGCATAAGAGGAAAACATAAGCTTGCTGACAGATGGAGTAATACAGTCTATCAAGTGGTCAAGCAGATAAATGATTCCCCTGTTTACGTAGTAAAGCCTTTTTCCATGAATGGTCCTGAAAGAACTCTTCATCGAGATTTGCTTTTGCCCTGCGGATTTTTGACTTCCTCAAATTCATCAAATGAAAATGACGACGTGGATAATGAGGAAGGGATCCTTTGTTCCGGAGAGACTTTTGAAATGGGTAAATCTGACTTTCCAGATGAAACTGCACAAGAATCAGTCCTAGACCATGATGTAGCAGAGGTAGATTATTATATCCCTCAAGACGCACCATGTCCTACCATTACCGTTATTCGAGAAACACTTTACAAAGACTCCACAGATGAGGATACCAGTGTGACAATACTAATACTAATGCAATGCCCTTTAAACCTTCAGAAAGCAGTAAGGTTCTGTACTTACCTGAGGAAGGCTTGGAGAAAAGCAGTCCGTTTGAAACAAATATGGGAAACTTACCTGTTGAGAGGCTGGATCCACAAGTTCTGGATGCTAATGACACGTCTACTGGAGAGTTGATCCTAAGTAGTACCCAACCTGTTGGACAGGAACAGGATGAAACAGAAAATAAGCCTGAAAGTAGTGAAACTGTAATTGTGGACACTGAGGTTGAGAACAGTGATATACCTGTTCCAGAAGTGCCAGAGCTCAGACGTTCTGCAAGACATAGGGAACCGCCTGACAGATTAAACTATAAGTCATTAGGGAATCCCTTAGTGCTAGTCATGCATTCCCTACTAAGTAGATTAGACAAAGCTTTTTCTCAGGCTCTTGGACCAAATGATTTCCCTGAGCTTAGGTTGTTTGCTCCTGATAAATCAATTATTTTGTAGATACACTACATGCGAGGACGCATGCAGGTTCAGGAGGGGAGGAGATGTAACCCCTTTAAATTGAACATTACCTTCTTGTGTAAATTAACTCTGTGAGACCCTTTTTTTTGATCTGTACGTTACCAAAGACACTCATGTAATTGGTGCAGTACTGTTTCCGCGCCATTAGAGGGCAGTTGACTTTAGTGTAAAGAGTGAACTGGTTGCTTTCAGTGCAGCTGAAGAAGCTAGCTGGATATGCAGCATGAGGTTGGAAATGCATTCCAGTTTTGCTGAAAAGATCTGATTTTTTCGGTTGATTACCGTGTTTCTTTATGAGAACTCTGATTGGGTTTTATATTTGGAGTCTGATTCTGCATCGTGATCTACTTTTGATTGGCGAGCCAGAGCCTATTGACCTACACATGTGGAGTGAACTTACACCCCCCTGTGGATTTACGGGATACCACAGCTAAGATTCGATCTCACACACTCTGTACACACTACCCGGGTAGAGAAAGAAAAATCAACACAAAAAAACCCTTTTACACCATTTACGGTTGAGAAATATATTTACACCTACAGGATACAAGAGACTTTGGGACATTTTACTGTATCTTATTTCATTTTTTTTATTTTATCTTTATTCTATCTTGAGTTCAATGTCAAGCCCCCTTTCTCTCACTTCATTGTGTTATTT
Organism: Silurus lanzhouensis; assembly: GCA_039877035.1. Lineage (NCBI taxonomy): Eukaryota > Metazoa > Chordata > Actinopteri > Siluriformes > Siluridae > Silurus > Silurus lanzhouensis. The sequence goes on from JBCEWE010000126.1 coordinate 1,417,609, forward strand.
TCTAAGTTTTCTCTTTTTTGAAATTGCAATTAAAGTGCCGGCTGTTAAATTTCATTCATAACTGGGCTCAGTGTTATTTTATCCTCCTAGAGTCGAACCTAAATTACTTGTGAACTCTTGAGTATAAATTCATTTACTATTCATTGTACAGTGTTACATACACATGCTGACGCTGCTGATTAAATTGATAGCTTTAGTGCAAAACCATGATCTAGGTGACAGAAGCATTCTTTAAGCAAGAGTGAGACAGGGGGCACCTGGATTTGAACCAGGGACCTCTTGATCTGCAGTAAAATGCTCTACCACTGAGCTATACCCCCAACAAAGAATGACTGAAGAGTTAGAGTTGACAGTAGAGTTGAAAGAATCAACCATCAGCCAAAATCCATATTGGAGGCACTTGCAACAGAGACCTTTTGATCTGTAGTCAGATGTTCTGCCACTAAACATAGACTTCACCTGTGTTGGGTGTATAGCTCAGTGGTAGAGCATTTGACTGCAGATCAAGCGGTCCCAGTTTCAAATCCAGGTGCCCCCTTTCACACTCTTAGTTGAGAGTAAGGTTCTCTCACCAAACCATTATAAAATAAGCTTCTAGTGCTTTGTAAAAAAAAAAAAATTAGCTTCCAATACTTTGTGAAACAGTTTTCACATTTTTTCAGGTTGTTTAGAGGGTAACAAGAGTGAAAATATCATACCAAATGAAATATTTTCTTTTATATGCTGTTCAGCAGTTTTCTACACATGCTGACGCTTCTGCTTAAAGTGATAGCTTCAGTGCAAAGCCATCATGACAGAAGCATTCTTTAAGCAAGAGCGAGACAGGGAGCACCTGGCTTCGAACCAGGGACCTCTTGATCTGCAGTTAAATGATCTACCACTGAGCTATACCCCCAACAAAGTTTTACTGAAGAGTTAGAGTTGACAGTAGAGTTGAAAGAATCAACCCTCAGCCAAAAGCCATTATGGGGGCACTTGCAACAGAGACCGCTTGATCTGTAGTCTGATGGTCTGCCACTGAGCATACACTTCACCTTTGTTGGGGGTATAGCTCAGTGGTAGACCATCAGTCTACCACTGAGCATTTGACTGCAGATCAAGAGGTCCCTGGTTCAAATCCAGGTGCCCCCTTTCACACTCTTGGTTGAGAGTAAGCTTCTCTCACCAAACCATTATAAAATATAAGCTTTTAGTGCTTTGTCAAAAAACATTAGCTTCCAATACTTTGTGAAAAAGTTTTCAAATTTTTTCAGGTTGTTTAGAGGGTAACAAGAGTCAAAATATCATACCAAATGAAAGATTTTCTTTTATATGCTGTTAAGCAGTTTTCTACACATGCTGACGCTGCTGCTTAAATTGATAGCTTCAGTGCAAAACCACCATCTAGGTGACAGAAGCATTCTTTAAGCAAGATTGAGACAGGGGGAACCTGGATTTGAACCAGGGACCTCTTGATCTGAAGTCAAATGCTCTACCACTGAGCTATACCCCCAACAAAGAATGATTGAAGAGTTAGAGTTGACAGTATAGTTGAAAGAATCAACCATCAGCCAAAATCCATAATGGAGGCACTCGGACTTGCAACAGAGACCGCTTGATCTGTAGTCAGATGTTCTGCCACTGAACATAAACGTCACCTGTGTTGGGGGTATAGCTCAGTGGTAGAGCATTTGACTGCAGATCAAGAGGTCCCAGGTTCAAATCCAGGTGCCCCCTTTCACACTCTTGGTTGCGAGTAAGGTTCTCTCACCAAATAATTATAAAATACAAGCTTCTAGTGCTTTGTCAAAAAAAAAAAGCTTCCAATAATTTGTGAAATAGTTTTAAAAAATTTTTAGGTTCTTTAGAGGGTAACAAGAGTCAAAATATCATACCAAATAAAATATTTTCTTTTATATGCTGTTAAGCAGTTTTCTACACATGCTGACGCTGCTGTTTAAATTGATAGCTTCCGTGCAAAACCACCATCTAGGTGACAGAAGCATTCTTTAAGCAAGAGTGAGACAGGGGGCACCTGGATTTGAACCAGGGACCTCTTGATCTGCAGTAAAATGCACTACCACTGAGCTATACCCCCAACAAAGAATGACTGACGAGTTAGAGTCGACAGTATAGTTGAAAGAATCAACCATCAGCCAAAATCCATATTGGAGGCACTTGCAACAGAGACCTTTTGATCAGTAGTCAGATGTTCTGCCACTAAACATAGACTTCACCTGTGTTGGGGGTATAGCTCAGTGGTAGAGAATTTGACTGCAGATCAAGAGGTCCCTGGTTCAAATCCAGGTGCCCCCTTTCACACTCTTGGTTGAGAGTAAGCTTATCTCACCAAACCATTATAAAATATAAGCTTTTAGTGCTTTGTCAATAAACATTAGCTTCCAATACATTGTAAAAAAGTTTTCACATTTTTTCAGGTTGATTAGAGGGTAACAAGAGTCAAAATATCATACCAAATGAAAGATTTTCTTTTATATGCTGTTCAGGAGTTTGCTACACATGCCGATGCTGCTGCTTAAATTGATAACTTTAGTGCATAACCAACATCTAGGTGACAGAAGCATACTTTAAACAAGAGCAAGACAGGGAGCACCTGGATTTGAACCAGGGACCTCTTAATCTGCAGTCAAATGCTCTACCACTGAGCTCTACCCCCAACAAAGTATTACTGAAGAGTTAGAGTTGACAGTAGAGTTGAAAGAATCAACCATCAGCCAAAATCCATATTGGAGGCACTTGCAACAGAGACCTTTTGATCAGTAGTCAGATGTTCTGCCACTAAACATAGACTTCACCTTTGTTGGGGGTATAGCTCAGTGGTAGAGCATTTGACTGCAGATCAAGAGGTCCCTGGTTCAAATCCAGGTCCCCACTTTCACACTCTTGGTTGAGAGAAAGCTTCTCTCACCAAACCATTATAGAATATAATCTTCTAGTGCTTTGTCAAAAAACATTAGCTTACAATACTTTGTGAACAAGTTTTCACACTTTACAGGTTGTTTAGAGGGTAACGAGAGTCAAAATATCATACCAAATGAAAGATTTTCTTTTATATGCTGTTCAGCAATTGGCTACACATGCCGATGCTGCTGCTTAAATTGATAGCTTTAGTGCAAAACCACCATCTAGGTGACAGAAGAATTCTTAAAGCAAAAGTAAGACACAGGGCACCTAGATTTGAACCAGGGACCTCTTGATCTGCAGTCAAATGCTCTACAACTGAGCTATACCCCCAACAAAGTATTACTGAAGAGTTAGAGTTGACAGTAGAGTTGAAAGAATCAACCATCAGCCAAAAGCCATAATGGGGCATTTGCAACAGAGACCTCTTGATCTGTAGTCAGATGTTCTGCCACTGAGCATAGACTTCACCTGTGTTGGGGGTATAGCTCAGTGGTAGAGCATATTACTGCGAATCAAGAGGTCCCTGGTTCAAATCCAGGTGCCCCCTTTCACACTCTTTGTTGAGAGAAAGCTTCTCTCACCAAATCATTATAAATTATAATCTTCTAGTGCTTTGTCAAAAAACATTAGCTTCCAATACTTTGTGAACAAGTTTTCACATTTTTTCAGGTTGTTTAGAGGGTAACAAGAGTCAAAATATCATACCAAATGAAAGATTTTCTTTTATATGCTGTTAAGCAGTTTGCTACACATGCCTAAGCTGCTGCTTAAATTGATAGCCTTAATGCAAAACCACCATCCAGGTGCCCCCTTTCACACTCTTGGTTGAGAGTAAGGTTCTCTCACCAAAACATTATAAAATATAAGCTTCTAGAGCTTTGTCAAAAAAAAATTAGTTTCCAATACTTTGTGAAAAGGTTTTCACATTTTTTCAAGTTCTTTAGAGGCTAAGAAGAGTCAAAATATCATACCAAATGAAAGATTTTCTTTTATATGCTGTTAAGCAGTTTGCTACACATGCTAATGCTGCTGTTTAAATTGATAGCTTCAGTGCAAAACCATCGTGACAGAAGCATTCTTTAAGCAAAAGTGAGACAGGGAGCATCTGGATTTGAACCAGGGACCTTTTGATCTGCAGTCAAATGCTCTACACTGAATATGCAAAAGTATACTGAAGAGTTAGAGTTGACAGTAGAGTTGAAAGAATCAACCCTCAGCCAAAGCATAATGGGGGCGCTTGCAACAGAGACCGCTTGATCTGTAGTCAGATGTTCTGCCACTGAGCATAGACTTTACATGTGTTGGGCTCAGTAGTAGAGCATTTGACTGCAGATCAAGAGGTTCCTGGTTCAAATCCATGTGCCCCCTTTCACACTCTTGGTTGAGAGTAAGCTTCTCCCACCAAGCCATTATAAAATATAAGCTTCTAGTGCTTTGTCAAAAAACATTAGCTTCCAATACTTTGTAAAAAAAAGTTTTCACATTTTTTCAGGTTGTTTAGAGGTTAACAAGAGTCAAAATATCATACAAAATGAAAGATTTTTTTTATATGCTGTTCAGCAGTTTGCTACACATGCCGATGCTGCTGCTTAAATTGATAGCTTTAGTGCAAAACCACCATCTAGGTGACAGAAGAATTCTTAAAGCAAGAGTGAGACAGGGGGCACCTGGATTTGAACCAGGGACCTCTTGATCTGTAGTCAGATGTTCTGCCACTGAGCGTAAACTTCACCGGGTTGAGGGTATAGCTCAGTGGTAGAGCATTTGACTGCAGCTCAAGAGGTCCCTGGTTCAAATCCAGGTGCCCCCTTTCACACTATTGGTTGAGAGTAAGCTTTTCTCACCAAAACATTATAAAACATAGGCTTCTAGTGCTTTGTCAAAAAAAAAAAAAAGCATCCAATACTTTGTGAAAAAGTTTTCACATTTTTTCAGGTTGTTTAGAGGGTAACAAGAGTCAAAATATCATACCAAATGAAAGATTTTCTTTTATATGCTGTTAAGCAGTTTGCTGCACATGCTGACGCTGCTGCTTAAATTGATAGCTTCAGTGCAAAACCATCATCTAGGTGACAGAAGCATTCTTTAAGTAAGAATGAGACAGGGGGTACCTGGATTTGAACCAGGGACCTCTTGATCTGCAGTCAAATGCTCTACCACTGAGCAATACCCCCAACAAAGTACAGTGGAATCCGGTTATGTCGATGTCCTAGGTGGTTGCCAAAAGCATCGAGGTAACCGATGATCGAGATAAACGAAAATCAAAATGGCGGCAATATATTAACGTGCTTGAAATTTCTTTATGTACATGATGTGCTTTAATAAATAAGAATGTGCATGCACGTGTTTTTGAAGGTTTTTTTTACACAACAGCGTTGCCGCGATTTGTTTGATGAAGGCATGCTATAAAAATACATACAGTACATGTTTATCTGTCAGGAATCCACCTGCCACGCCCCCTTCGGCCCCCTTCGCTTTCTCACATATGGTGCTTGTTTAGCATCATCACCAGCTCCTATTTAAACTTCCACACTCTCACTGTCCGTTATTGTTGGTATATGTTGGTTCACGGCGGTCGTTGTTATCGCGCATGCGTATCCCGGTACGTGCCTTCCCATCGGCACTCTCTCAACGGCTGCGCTTTTCTTCCCAAAGCCGCGCCGCGCCGTGCCCCTACTAACACTACGAACACTAGCACTAACTAACAGCAGAGATTCACCAGTGTACAATACAACACCTGTAGCAGCTGTAAGACTTGATTTTTCCGCCACTTCCGCGAGTTCTTCTGCGGCTGCACCGAGATAACCGACGTTAAATGGCAAATTTTTTCCCCCTTGTGCTCGAGATATTAGGGTTCGGCGACAAAACCGATAATAAATTATTAGAAAAAGCGAGAATTTGGCAGTTCCACTTCAAAAACGTCGACTTAATAGGGTTGTCGAGGTAACCGAGGGCGAGATAACCGGGTTCCACTGTATTACTGAAGAGTTAGAGTTGACAGTAGAGTTGAAAGAATCAACCCTCAGCCAAAATCCAGAATGGAGGCACCCGGACTTGCAACAGAGACCTCTTGATCTGTAGTCAGATGTTCTGCCACTGAGCATAGACTTTACCTGTGTTGGGGGTATAGCTCAGTGGTAGAGCATTTGACTGCAGCTAAAGAGGTCCCTGATTTAAATCCAGGTGCCCCCTTTCACACTATTGGTTGAGAGTAAGCTTCTCTCACCAAACCATTATAAAATATAATCTTCTAGTGCTTTGTCAAAAAAAAGTTAGTTTCCAATACTTTGTGAAAAGGTTTTCCCCTTTTTTTGTTTGTTTAGAGGGTAACAAGAGTCAAAATATCAAACCAAATGAAAGATTTTCTTTTATATGCTGTCAAGCAGTTTGCTACACATGCTGAAGCTGCTGCTTAAATTGATAGCTTCAGTGCAAAACCATCATCTAGGTGACAGAAGCATTCTTTAAGCCAGAGTGAGAGAGGGGGCACCTGGATTTGAACAAGGGACCTCTTGATCTGCAGTCAAATGCTGTACCACTGAGCTATACCACCAACAAAGTATTATTGAAGAGTTAGAGTTGACAGTAGAGTTGAAAGAATCAACCCTCAGCCAAAAGCCATAATGGGGGCACTTGCAACAGAGACCTCTTGATCTGTAGTCAGATGTTCTGCCACTGAGCATAGACTTCACTGTTATTGGGGGTATAGCTCAGTGGTAGAGCATTTGACTGCAGATCAAGAGGTTCCTGGTTCAAATCCAAGTGCCCCCTTTCACACTCTTGGTTGAGAGTAAGCTTCTCTCACTTAAAGATTATAAAATATAACCTTCTAGTGCTTTGTCAAAAAAACAAAAGTTTTCACATTTAGAATTAGACAAAAACATCTGAACTCACTTTTTTGATTCTAGAATGGACAGATTGGTTAGACCTGACAGAAATGCTACAGCATCTATTAAAACACTTTACATTTGTAATGAGAAGAAAACATTATAAAAACTAAGCTTCCAATACTTTGTGAAATAGTTTTCACATTGTTTCAGGTTGTTTAGAGGGTAACAAGAGTCAAAATATCATAACATATTTTCTTTTATATGCTGTTAAGGAGTTTGCTACACATGCTGAAGCTGCTTAAATTGATAGCTTTAGTGCAAAATCTCCATCTAAGTGACAGAAGCATTCTTTAAGCAAGAGTGAGACAGGGGGCACCTGGATTTGAACCAGGGACCTCTTGATCTACAGTCAAATGCTCTACTGCTGAGCTATACCCCCAACAAAGTTTGACTGAATAGTTAGAGTTGACAGTAGAGTTGAAAGAATCAACCCTCAGCCAATATCCATAATTGGGGCACCCGGACTTGCAACAGAGACCGCTTGATCTGTAGTCAGATGTTCTGCCACTGAGCATAGGCGTAGCCTGTGTTGGGGGTATAGCTCAGTGGTAGACCTTTTGACTGCAGATCAAGAGGTCCCGGGTTCAAATCCAACTACCTACTTTCTCACTTTGAGTTGAGAGTTAGCTTCTCTCACCAAATATTATAAAATATAAGCATTAGTGCTTTGTAAAAAAAAAAAAATAATTCACATTTAGAATTAGACAAAAACATCTGAACTTACTCATTTTATACAAAATGGCCAGATTGGTTAGACCTGACAGACAGATTTGCAACGGAGACCTCTTGATCTGCAGTCAAATGCTGTACCACTGGACTATACCCCCAACAAGGAAAAGCTATATGCCAAAGCTGGTGCATTTTAAGAAACATTTCAATCCACAGCAATTAAAAGGCCATAAAAGTAAATATGATGTTTCATATTGGACAACAACATCTGAACTCATTGATTTTGACTTTCACCTGATTCTTAAAACAAGGCAGGCTGTTTTTAGTATTTTTTTTCTCAGTAAACTGCTGATATCACAATCTCTCCATAGTTTACTCGGAAATACCCAGAATTCACTCAGTTCCCTCATGCAGACTTGAATCAGGAACCTCCTGATCTATCAATGAGTTACATCCCCATTCAAAATGTAACTCACACTGGCCTAAACACTTTTAGAATCACTGACTTACGTTTTAATCTTCTTTTTGCCTGTGAATATATACTTTTGTCTGTGAATAAATAATTCTCAAAAGCCTATTCTTTTAATTTCACAGCTTTTCTCCAGGTTTCCTTGTTGTGAGGGGTAGCACATCTGAGTGTAATTTTCAGTTATAATTTCTATCTAATCAGATTTCAGCCATCACTTCATGTTTTGCCAGGGTCATAGGTATCTGTCTGCTTTGAGCTTTCACTGTAAAAACTGAATGCATCTTATAATTTAACATCTATATTTTTCTAAGCTGATGCTTTATCCAATTGAACTCACTTGGGTCATCTAGAACAGTGGTCCCCAACCCACGGGCCGCAGACCGTCACTGGTCCATGGGTCAATTGGTACCGGGCCGCACAAAAGAAAATACATAACTTAACATTATTTTCGTTTTATTTATTATCTGATTCTAAACGATGTTTTATTTTGGAAAATTACCAGATTCTCTAGGCCACATCTGTCTATGACTCACTCTTGATGCATGTCAAGATATTTGCCTCGGACACATGTCGTCCGCTACCTTTTTAAAGGGGCTGGTCTGGCCGGCAACACATAATACATTACCGCTAAATTCAAACCCCCAGCTAGCAAAATGAACAAAAAAACAACACAGTGGATTCATGTTTATTATTATATTTAGAAAATACAATTTTTTTGCTGGTCGTATTATTTTATTTTGTTGTATTTTTTCTGCCACACCTTAAAGGCCGGTCCGTGAAAATATTGTCCAGCATTCATCCGGTCCATGGCGCAAGAAAGGTTGGGGACCGCTAATCTAAAAGATGTCCAATCATGTCAGCATTTTCATGTCCTTTGATTGGATGGTCATAGAGCACACAATACAGAGCTTACTATTCAGAGCTCGCAAACTGCATCTGTAGCTAACTGCACAAGCTCAATTACAAACCCGATTCTAAAAAAGTTGGGACACTGTAAAACAGAGTGCAGTGATGTGGAAGTTTCAAATTTTAATATTTTATTCTGAATACAACATAGATGACATATCAAATGTTTAAATTGAAAAAATGTATCATTTTAAGGGAAAAATAATTAAAAATAATTTTACATTTCATCAACACATCTAAAAAAAAAGTTGGGACAAGGCCATGTTTACCACTGTGTGGCATTCCCTCTCCTTTTTATAATAGTCTGCAAACGTCTAAGGACTGAGGAGACAAGTTGCTCAAGTTTAGGAATAGGAATGTTGTCCCATTCTTGTCTAATACAGGCTTCAAGTTGCTCAACTGTCTTAGGTCTTCTTTGTTGCATCTTCCTCTTTATGATGCGCCAAATGATTTCTATGGGTGAAAGATCTGAACTGCAGGCTGGCCATTTCAGTACCCAGATCTTTCTTCTACGCAGCCAGGATGTTGTAATTGATGCAGTATCTGGTCTGACATTGTCATGTTGGAAAATGCAAGGTCTTCCCTGAAAGAGACGACGTCTGGATGGGAGCATATGTTGTTCTAGAACTTGGATATACCTTTCAGCATTGATGGTGCCTTTCCAGATGTGTAAGCTGCCCATGCCACCCGCACTCATGCAACCCTAGACCATCAAAGATGCAAGCTTCTTTACTGAGCGCTGATAACAACTTGGGTTGTCGTTATCCTCCTTAGTCCGGATGACATGGCGTCTCAATTTTTTAAAAAGAACTTAAAATTTTGATTCATCTACCCACAAAACAGTTTTCCACACAGTCTATTTTAAATGAGCCTTGGACCAGAGAAAACGCCTGCACTTCTGGGTCATGTTTAGATATGGCTTCTTTTTTGACCTAAAGAGTTTAGCCGGCAACAGCGAATGGCACGGTGGATTGTGTTCACCAAAAGTTTTTTCTGGAAGTATTCCTGAGCCCATGTTGTGATTTCCATTACAGTAGCATTTCTGTATGTGCTGCAGTGCCGTCTTAGGGCCCGAAGATCACAGGCAACCAGTATGGTTTTCCGCCCTTGACCCTTACGCACAGAGATTGTTCCAGATTCTCTGAATCTTTGAATGATATTATGCACTGTAGATGATGATAACTTCAAACTCTTTGCAATTTATCTCTAAAAAAAAATTCCTTTCTGATATTGCGCCACTATTTTTCACCAAAGCATTGGGGGAATTGGTGATCCTCTGCCCATCTTTACTTCTGAGAGACACTGCCACTCTAAGAGGCTCTTTTTATACCCAATCATGTTGCCAATTGACCTAATATGTTGCAAATTGGTACTCCAGCTGTTCCTTATATGTTTATTTAACTTTTCTGGCCTCTTATTACCTTGCTACCTGTCCCCACTTTTTTGGAATGTGTAGCTCTCATGAAATCAAAATTGAGCCAATATTTGGCATGACATTTTAAAATGTCTCACTTTCAATATTTGATATGTTATCTATATTCTATTGTGAATAAAATATATGTTTATGTAATTTGTAAATTATTGCATTCCTTTTTTATTCACAATTTGTACAGTGTCCCAACTTTTTTGGAATCTGGTTTGTATATTTATATTTAAAAACATATGTTTTTTTCATTTCACAAAAGCTGACAGAGAAGAAGAAATGTATACTTTACAGGACATTTACAAGACAGCCTTTTTAAGAAAGGCTGGACATCATCAGAAAAGGTCAGCCAAAACAATTCAAACCATGTGTTAAAACATTTTCCTCAAAAAAGTATGCTTTTGCATTTTCTTTCCTGTAAAATTTGCACGAAAACATACATTTTGCTTTCCTTTCAAATACAAATTCAGTTTATGAAATTAATATTAATGCTTTTGCTAGAGATGATGTATGTGGCCTGCGCAGCTGTGGCTGCAGTAAATGGACACTTGTTGAATTGTGTTTATTGGATGAAAATAGATATTTCCAAATGGTATAGGATATGCGATGTAAAGGGTATGCGATAGGGGGAAAAACTTTGTGCGATATTGTGATTTGGTGATTTTTGTTTATTCATCACTCACGACAGGAATCAAATCTTATCTATAAACTCATGCTTTCTGCCGCCATCTGCTGTCTGCTTGCTGATATTGTTTAATAATTTACACCTGATTCAGTACTGTCATGATCATACTGGGGTATTTTATAGAAAATTTAACTGAAACTACGTCCAATTTTTATCGTTTGTTTCCGTGGTCTCATTGCATTTGACTTTTTACTTCTAGCGATAAACTTGTACTTGTATTTTATGTACTGGCTTTGCTTCGTTCCTGTTTCCTACGTCTGTGGTGTGTGATAGCCAGGAAATGATACACCAGTAGAAGGTTAAAAAAGCTGGGTAATGATAAGAAAAATTATTGATTGTGACAAAAAGATTAAAACTAAAAAAGAAAGAATCAGAATCAGAAAGAATCAAAAAGAGCTTTATTGTCAATGTGTTTGCATTTACAAGGAATTTGTTTTGGTCACAGAAGCTTTCAGTTGCACTTTTTTAATGATAAATAAAATTCAAAAATTAACACATTGTAAAAGTGTTGGGATAATGATTTTGAAGGCTGAACTGAAGTCCACAAACAGGATACAATATTACATATTGTATTTGTGATACTCCTTATTCTCTACACATATTGTGCCTTACATACATCTGCACTATTTTATTAATGTGTATGTATATATACCTTATTGTACATTCTGCCTAATATTACACATTTATATATATATTTAGTGGACTTGTTTATCCAGCTTGCACATTTTTTTCAATGCCATAACCGATTAACCCTTTTACTTGTAATATATATATATATATATATATATATATATATATATATATATATATATATATATATATATATATATATATAAAATATATTAATTACATGCTGTGCATATACTATTTGCACAATTACTACTTTTTGCACTTCTTGTAGACTGCATTTTGTTGCTGTGTACCTGTCCTATGCAATGAAAATATCTGTCTGTCTGTCTGTCTGTCTGTCTGTCTGTATGTCCGTGTGTATGTCCGTCTATGTTTACTGCATTATTTACAGACCTGTTTACTCTGTAAGCAAACTGTAGGGGGTCCAACAAGGGTCCGGTGATGTCCTTCAAATAAGCCAACACCGGCTCTCAAATTACATTATGAACTCAGATGTTAGGGCAATAGGTCTGTAGTCATTAAAACTAAAATAAGCTACTGAGTTACTGAGTCTGTGAGCTCATCCAGATCAGAAGTAGCAGCTTTAAAAACACTCCAATCAGTAAAAACAGGCTTGTAATGCCTGCTCTGTTTCATTGTGTCTACCTTTTTAGTCTTTACTACAGGTTTAGCAGATTTAAGTTTTTGCCTGAATGTATGTAGAAGATGAACCAGTCAGTGATCAGAGAGTCCTAAAGCAGCTCTGCAGATGTTGCTATATGCATCCTTTATTGTGGTGTAGAAGTGGTCCAAAATGTTTTTGTATCTGGTAGGGCATGTAATATGCTTGTTATATGATAAAGTAACGAGCCTGGTTGGCAAATGTACGAAGTATTTATAAAAAAGTACTGATATTTGTGTAAAAAAATTTAATGAGTTAGAAGTTGTCCAAAATCAAAATGAAATAGAGTACTGATACCAGAAAAATCGATTTAAGTACAGAAACGAAGTATTTGTACTTTGTTATTGCCCATTAATTATTATTAACCATTCAACTTTTTAGAAATTTCCCCACTGCGGGACGAATAAAGGTTTATCTTATCTTAACTAGTCATCTGTTCATCTCTGAGTCACTTTAACATCTACATTATGATGGGGATTCTTAGTGCGCATGGAGTTTGTGATGTTAAATACGTCACATATGGCATACAAAGAGTAACCTGAGAAATCTTTTAACACATGTATGTGCTGACATTTGAATGTTAATTGTGGTTTTCATAGAAAAAAAGGAATTATCTAGGAAATTTGGCAAAAGGTAGAGAGGGGGCACCCGGATTTGAACCGGGGACCTCTTGATCTGCAGTCAAATGCTCTACCACTGAGCTATACCCCCCGATTGGACGGAAAGCCGGCTAAAGTATTTAAGTAGCTGATGAAAGATGGAAATCTAAAACACGTGTAGATATCATTGAACTGTTTTTTTTTTACGTAGTTTCACTTAAAATTTTATTTTTCATACAATCCATTAGGCCCATCCGCCGAGTTTCCATATATGAGGAGTTTTATTTTAACGTATTATTTTAAAAGACCCGAGCGCGCGCCCGCGCAGCTCCGTCTCCGCGCGGGAACGCGGTGCGCAGAATAGAGTGGTGTCGTGCCCGCGCTTCCGCGCGCGTCTGCTCGTTCGGTTGTGACAGACAGCGGTGCAAAACATCACAAGCCGCCGCCTGCACTGGGTTTTTTCTCCCCCTTTCCTTGCTCGGATAACCTGCCTGAATCTCACACACCCCATCACGAAGTAACACCGTCGGATTTGAATCTTTTCCCCCGACTAATCTATTTCAAAATGAATCCGCTGTGCAGTAGATGTAACCGAGTCGTGTATCCTACGGAAAAAGTGAATTGCCTTGACAAGGTAAGCTAACCTGAATGTAGTAAGCTAAGTGAACGATGAACACGCCACAATTTCTCCGATTTTAACATGTTCTTGAATCGCATTTCTTTTTTTGAGTGGGCTTTATTTTCCTTCATTTCGGTTGGAACGGAAGCGGAACCAGTTAGTTAGTAAGCTAGCTAATGCTAAGTAGCTTGTTATGGTCGCTGTGACCGAGGGTTGCTAGCTACACGTTTTTTCCCCACCCTTTGCCATTTGTCTTCGTGCTCGCTCATTTGGCGTTACCCAAATGCACGTTTACCTTCCTAGACAGCGTTACGCTGATTTGCGAGTCACTTGTGTAATAGGTAAAGCTAAACCGAGGACGTTAGAGCGGGGGCGCGCCCGTGTCCCTGTGTGTGTGCGTGCGTGTACGCGCACACGGCCTCCTCCGTAGTGCTGGAGCAGCAGTGGAGTAATCTGACGTGTCACACTGTCCCTGCACTTTAAATTAAGTCCTTTGACATCAACACTTGTCAAATTACGATCTTAATAATTGTGCTGCTTTCGGCATTTTACAAAACATCTGGCCGATTTCTCTTCCTCAATTCCATCGGTTGTTGTGGTACGCCTTTAGTACACACAACATACGGTCATTCATTAACCAATACCCCAGATATAAACCACATGCACTTTTCTTATGGGATAACAAGACTTATTTGTATATGCAAAGAGATCAGGACGTTTTTGGCAACATTAGGGAAAGCCAGCTCAGTTGCAGGCCATTGCAATAGTTTGAGACTGAACTGAAAGGAAAGAAAACACTAACTAAATGGCTTGGCTCCATATACAGTACAGTATCTGTAAATCCATGTCAAGTGTTAGGGGGTGATTTACATGGTGAAAAACACTGCTTTGCTCTGTTAATCGAGGGCAGAAGATTCTACACCACGTCCCATTTGTTTCTACAAAATGTATGCATTTTGTATACAGTTTGTTTAGGGATCTTGCAGAATTTTGTGCAAACTTGGTAACATCATTTCCATTTTTTTGTACAAAGTGACACTTGCTTATATGTGTGACTGTTGAAGGTCTCAGGTTTTATGCATATCGTATTATGTCTCACTTTGGAAATATAGCATTTCAGGAACATTTGTGTCTGTCTAATTTTTCAAGAATTTATTTTGAACCAGTTTCCAATTATTTTAAACGAATGAAGCTATGAGATGTAGTGATTTCTTATATTGTTTTATTATTAGAATTCTTTTTAACATACTTTTAAGGCCTCAGGTGATGTGTTCTATGGACCGGAGGGAAAAAAAAAAAAACTGAGAAAATCGATTGCTCTCTGACAGAGCAGCTAATCGTGAATAAGAGTAATCATGAATCATGACCACTGGGGCCTCCTAAGAAGAAAGTGCAGTTTAAAGAGGTAAAAAAATAAAAAAAAGCCTCCCACATGCGATTACTCAGTGGTGATATTGAAGGAGTAAGAGATTATTTAATTACCAAGTATTACACATGGTGGGGAATACAAGGCAAATTCAAAAGTTTAGGAAGAAAAACTTTTTAATATGGATTCTGGTTCAGTCTACGTTAATTTAGCTGTTTGTTTTTGCTTTTTTAATGATGTGAATGGAAACGTCATAGGAATAATATATATATATATAAATATATATATTTTTAAATAAACTCTTGTCATATAATTGTCATGTGATCTGTAAACATGACAATATAATAATGAAGCATATATTAGGTTCATGTTGGCAAAAAAATAATAAAAATAAAAATAATAACAATAATAATGGAAATAACCCAAGGGTAGTTGGTTAGATACCTAGTGTTCATGCCCAATTTTCTGTTATTAACACATTTCAATGTGGACTTTTAAAACATTTTGAAACTAAAAGCACTGGTGTGACCAATACATTAAAACGTGTCTTAAATCACATCTGTTAGTGTGGATTAGGCCACTATATCAACTGGCTGGATATTAGTTTCCATTTTCAATTTGATTCACCAGTCATGTATTTACACTTCTAAAAAGGACCATATAGAAGTGTTTTATACAAGACAGATGTAACAATTTCAAAACGTTTACTTTATTGTGTGACATTTACAATTAAAGAAAGCGTTCAGGCAAGATGTAATGTGCTGTTGTATTTTGGTGACCTTGGAGAAAGCTTTGTTCCACCTATATTTTTATAGAGGATAAATGATTCATCTGGTTTCTAAATAAATCATTTAAAGAACTTTATTGACTAATCGGCTACCTTGACTGTAAGTCTGATTATGTGATGTTAATTACGTCACCAAAATGAAATGAAAGAAAATGTATAGGAGAGATAGTGACCTTTTGCAAGTAACCTTTTAAATGTGATTTAGTGAAAGGTCTTTCAGGCAGTATCTCAGTCTCAGGGATTTATTGACCTGTTGTGTACCAATGGTTAACATAATTGCATGTAAAATCTGGCATGGATGACAGACCAGCTTCAACTGAGCCATCTATTTAACTTTCAAAGTTATTAATTGTTCATGTTAAAAAGCATAATTTGTGTTTAAATTGCTAATAAGACTAATAAGAAAATTTTTTCTAGTTCCCAAATAAAAGCAGCAGACAATCCTGTAGATCAAAAGGATGGAGGTTAATTCTTCTTTTGCAGAGGGAGCGAGCCTCAGCAATACAGCAGCAGTGAGTTATCACTTCAGATATTCCACAGAAGTGAGTCTGTGATCAGAGGAGCAGCTCTTTTATAGTCAGGTGTAAACTATAGAACAATTTCTCATCCTACATCATATCTTGGTAGATATTAGACTAGTTAGTTCCCCGTATCATTAAACAGTTCATCTGTACAGGAACACTGACTGATAGAATCATAATGTAAAATCAGTGTTTAAAGTGTTATAAAATTCTATTTGATAAAATGATTAAATATATGCATGTGCACTTGCAACAAAACTGTGCTGTAATGATTCTTTGAGTTGACTTTCAAATTGCATAAAAAAAAAAAAAAAAAAAAAAAAAAAACCCCCAAAGTGAATTGGTAAAAAAAAAAAAAAAAAAAAAAACGGAGGGAAGAAACACCTCCGCCTTCTCTGTTCGACGCTTCTAGATGCTTTCAGGAAATGCATTGGGGAGTGGCCCTTTAGATATCTATGCCATTTCATCTGACTTCTCATTATCAATCTTGCCAATAATAAGGAACATACAGTATTCAGCTAAAAGTGTTAGTGTTTAAAATCATTAATGCTTATTAAACATACTGTTTTAAATTTTCTTTACACTTTGCTGTTGTAGTAACATTTATTTTTCGGTGGAGGCTTTCTACTAGTTTTTGGTGTGTGGTTGTGGAGATTAGCTTGTTTAGCCACAGGGGTGTTCATGCAATCAGGCACTGATGATGGTTGAGGGGTACTCTGTGTTTTAATTCATTTTAATAGTGTTCAGTGGGGTTAAGGTGTCATGTTCATGTGTCCAGTAAACTCATATAAAGTATAAGATAGGTATAAATGTTTAAGAATGAATTATATTTTATTAAAAAGGTCAGAAAATACACTACAGCTACAGTATAGCAATTTTCTACCAGATCTTTGTCTTCATTTGTTTGTTGTACATTTACAGCATTTGTCATATGCACTTATGTTACAATTATCCTACAAATGAGAATTTAAGGAACTTGTTTAAGGTCCCATGAGCAGCTCTGGATGTGGCAGCTGAATAGGTTGCTTGATATATTGGGCATGCAGCATTTTGCATTTAGAGCTTTATTACATTCATTATTTAGATGTAAATTGTTTGCACTGAATATGCAAATGCAAAGAATGGTTAATTTGAAAGATATAGATGCATAGGTTGGATATAGATGCATAGATTTTGTACTAGTTGTTGCATTCTCCCACTTGCGTTTCTGACTTTAATTGTTTGATTATTTGTCAATAAGTCACAGGTTTATATCATGTGTTGTCGCTGATCTGTAGGATATTGTTAGCAAATATAAACATGATTCATGGCGTGTATTGCAAAACCTAGTATCACAAAACTATTTTGAGGTGGGTTTTATTTTTTGGTTTTGTTTAGCAATATGTGCAATTTCACACTTTCACTTAGTCAATATTATTAGAAAAGAAAGTTCTAGCTCTCTGCATGCTAACTGTGCATGAATGGTCAGTCAAGTGGCATGTAGTTTAAAAGGTACAGTTTTTCCCCCCTCTGTTATCTTTAAACCCTCCCAAGGTCAGTAGTGACTCGGAAAGCTAAATATCAAAGTCCAACTTTTGACCTGGACTCACTGCAGACACTTTTGTCTATTTTTGTAGCTGTACATTCGGTTCAGTAATTCTCACCCAAGAAGTGGCACAATTCACTATAAACCACTGAACATCCAGTGTGTTTTGGGGATTGGTAGTCCTACATCCCCCTCCCTTTTTTTTTCCACTTTAACCATGTAGTTTTTTTGGCTGTAACCAAAAAAAAAAAACTAAAAAACAAACAAACAATTATGCTAGTGATTTCTCACACTAAAAGTGTATATTAAAAAAAACAACATTGACCTCTGGTCTGTCTTTTTTAAATTATTTTATTTATTAATTTTTTAAACAGGCACATATCCAGAGATAGTTTAGACAGTTGGTCTGGTGGCAATTGAGTGAGATCCTTCATAATCTTTTATTATGAAATAAAAGTAATGACTCATTATATTTTCACCCTCGGTTATTTAAATGATCAGTTTTTTTATTTGTATATTCATTACTGAACCATGGGGTGTAAGGTTGCTTCCATATAAACTGCACATCGTTTGCTGAATTAGTGAACTTACTTATAGAGCTATGGAGGTTGGTTTCAATTGCTTACATATTTACTTTTATTATTTACCCCCCTTTCTTAGTTCTGGCATAAAGGATGTTTCAGCTGTGAGGTATGCAAGATGACTCTAAACATGAAGAACTATAAAGGCTTTGATAAGAAACCATAC
Organism: Silurus lanzhouensis; assembly: GCA_039877035.1. Classification (NCBI taxonomy): domain Eukaryota; kingdom Metazoa; phylum Chordata; class Actinopteri; order Siluriformes; family Siluridae; genus Silurus; species Silurus lanzhouensis. The sequence continues at coordinate 1,436,010 of JBCEWE010000126.1, forward strand.
TGCAATGCGTAAGTATCTACTAGTTGTCTGTTCCCATTTGTGTGAAACATTAACTGATTTCCTGTTTATGGTGTCAACATGGATGTTTGGCAAAATCAGCAGTAACCTTGTAACTTCCTAATGTTTTTTTGTACGTTTCTGTTGTTTTATTTTAGTGTTGTCATATTTGGTTTAATGTAGTTTTTGGAGAATTATTAGTGTTTTGAGCTTTTTGCAGCTTGGTATTAAGGACACTAAATAATAATATAACAAAAAAATATACAAATAAATTAGTAATAAAAACATTTTCATTGCATTGTTCACATTCTCATTTGCGTATCTTATGTAAATCTGGTTGACTTCAAAAATGCCATTCAAAGAATTTGCACGTCATAAGCCAAAACATCCTTGTTCTTGGTTTTCAAGTTAAACTGTAAGGTCTAGGAATTTGATGCACAGTGATATACTCCCACAAACGTAGCCTTGCTTTAAAACCTTACGCTGTCAGTGAGATAGTCGTAATCTACATTTCAAATCAGAAACCCTCACTACATTTTCTGGATTGGTAAATGTTTATCAAGAAAACTGCTACTCAAAACAGGCTTTTTAAGGTTTTTAAGATTCCAAAGTAATCAGAACTGTAATAGTAAAAATTCCATCAGTAGTACTTAAAAGAAATTTAGAATATGCATTGCATTTATTTCATATATACAACAGAAAGTGTACATCGACCTTTAACTTTATGTTACTTTAATTTTTTATTAAATACTTCTACAAATGTATGTCCTAACAACTCAGAAAATAAGTTTTTGCTATTAGACCATGATGTTGTCAACGATTCAGATGCATTATATGCTTCCTGAGGACAAATCTTTGGCTTAGTACACTGTTCCAATTTAATTGAAAATTGGAATTGAAAATGTAAATTCATATGCTTGGTGGATTATCCAGTCTGAGTGGTCATTTGCAATCAGTTTTTCTGTGTATATTATTTACACTTTATTGCCTACATGTTTTTCAAACTGGGCCTTTATTAAGTAATCCTAACCCATAGTTTTACCTTACTTGTGCTGAGTAGAAATATGGGTAGTTTGAAAAAATTTAGGCTGATTTCTAATTGCTCTCTGGAACGAATGACTGTGACTGGAAGTGCAATTGCAGGTTTTAAATAATGGCTAATTCTAAGCTGTGTGTTACAGACACTACCCGAAAACGTCATTCACGAGTGTTGCTGACACTCCAGAAAATTTACGCCTGAAACAGCAGAGCAAGATGCAGAGCCAGGTAACACACACACATATTTTCCTTCTAGCCATCAATTTAGTGATGCATATAGATACAGTCACAGACCTTGGAACATCAGCCAGATGAAGACTATTCTAAGAAAGGGATTTTTTTTCTTTGCTGTATGCGCTGAATGTTGTTAAATCCAGGTTTTTCTTTTTCTGTTTTCTCCGTCCACACCCAGACACTAGTACTGTAATGTCACTATATTAAGTCAGTGTGTTGACAGTATATAAAGTGTCTGTGTATTGTCATCATTTAAATAATGTATTTATCTCAGTATCCTGAAGGACACTTATTGTCTTTTTTTATGTTTCATATATAAGGTTTTTAACAAAGCGACAGATCAAGATTCCTGTCACATTTTGTTACATTTGACAAAAGACAACTTCATAGTTCTCCCACTATTATTAGTCTGGGTAACAGACTGATGATTCATTTCTCCTTCTTTGTTTAGCCTAGTCTGTGTCAAAAATGGCAGGACTTATTTTTGATTTCAAACACTTTTTAATCGGAGAGACTTAAAACGAGAAGGAACATTGGCTGGAACGATCACTGCTCAAAAATGTGTGATGGCTAGCTGAAACTTAAGTGTGTGAATCTTTTAGTCAGTGTTTGTTACTGAAGTCTGGACAGCATTCCCTATTGATCTGATATACTTGGTTGGGGGATTTAAGAGGGTAAAGAGATGGATCTTGTATTATATATAATACAGGGCCTGTCACAGGTTTGAATACACTGTCTTATCATTTTAGAGAGACACATGCATGTTTTTTTTGTTTATATGCAGCAAACTGGGTAATTTAATGTCATCCTTTCTTAACCTATCTTATCCTTAAACGCTTTACACACTCTTGACATCTGTTAGTTTCTCTCAAAATTCGCTAAAATACTTTGCCCTGCCTCTTGTAACTTGCCAGAAGTGTTTTTCACTAGTTGGATATTTCTTTTTGACCTTGTAATCCAGTTCAGCCCAGAGCATTTTAATAGGATTTTAGCTGGGTCATTCCCTGATAACACTGTAGCCAGTTGTTTGCTTTCTAAATAGCGCTTACAAAGATTGGATGTATGCTTCAGGTCATCGTTTTGTTGTTTGGTGAAGTTGGTTCCAATCAGCTGCAGTCCAGACAAAATTGCATGGTGTTTAATCTTGTATAAGTTCTTATGTTAGAGCCAAAAAACGTCACATTTGAACTAATCCGTCCACAGAACTTTTTTCCACACAGTCACTGCCCAGTGCTTTTGCCTTTGACCTCGTTTGTTGCATGTAAACAAAAGGAACGTTTATGTGTCTCAAAAACTATAAAAGACTTAGCTGTTTCCAAACTTTTAGCAGGCACAATATGGTTGTGGTGTTTTTGACCAATAGTCTTCACTGTTTTTTTAAATGTAGCAAATAATTAAAGGCAACTCTTTACTTGACATGTTTAATTTAAGTCGAAGGGACACTAAAACAATTCTGGCATTACTAAAGCTTGGTAAAACATATAGTTTTTACCTTTAGTTTGTCACTAGTTTGGATTTTCTGCATTTACTTAGCACCAGGATTCTGGAGATTTGTTGTCTCATTCACTGTGTACTGCGTCAGCTATACATGATTGAAAAGACAATAAAAGCTTTTTGGCTTGACTTGAAGCTGCACATTGACTGCTCTAAAATATATCCAAGTTTCATTTCTATAGTATTGTCCCTTAAGAAGATATACTAAAATGGTTGCTGAAATGTGAGGGGTGTACTCGCTTTTGTGAGATACTGTATATGTCAAGACAACTTTGTTTTTTATTCATTTCTGTGGGTGATTATCATGTTTCAGCTTCATATCATTAAATCCCAGAATTTTCCATACAATTCCTTAACATATCCACATTACTCCGTTCAAAGATTTCTCAATAAATAAATAAGCCCTCAATCAGATTGCATTATATAATCTATTTTATTCAAACATTTTTTTTTAGGTTTCAAAGGAAAAACTACCAAATATATATATAAAAAAAATAATACATAGTCTGTTACTTCTAAATGTTAAATGTGTGTATATTGCAGGTGCTCTACAAGGAGGAGTTTGAGAAGAGCAAAGGAAAAGGCTTCAGTGTTGTAGCTGACACACCGGAGATGCAGAGAATTAAGAAAACACAAGACCAGATCAGCAACGTAGGTCAAAGACATACTAGACATTGTCTTATAGACTCATACACAGTCTCCTCTGATATAAGATTTAAGGTTTAAGATTTGCTAAACTTGCAAAGCAGTTACAAAGCAGTTTAACCTTGCCAATGCCAGACGCATGGCTAAAACTGTGTGGTGCCAAGGCATTTGGTTATTTCCTACTTTCTTGAGGGAGGAAATGGAGTTTAAAATCCATGTTTAAAGAAACGTATTGTACAATTCTATGTAGAATCAAAGTATGGCAAAACTCGTTCATAAAAGCATAGGATGCAAATTGAATGGCAAAGGCAATAGTGTAGAAGATATTTGGAATTAACTCGAATAAACAATAATGATGGAAAAAGTGTTTTTTAGTATAAGTCATTATTAATGTTGTGATTAAAGAATTGACAGCAAAAAAAATTCTAATTTTTTTTAGGTAAACTAAGTTACACAACATTGGCATGTTTCAAAATAACATTAAATGAACTTTTATAATAGTAATACGCCAAAATGATCTTGCTCTTCTGATTTCTTGATTGAAGAAGCATGTAATATGGATACAGACGAAATGATAAATATGATGAGAGGCTTAGAAGAAGGAGAGGAATACTAACATGGCTGATGCTGTTGATAAAGGCTCTTCAAAAGATCTTTATTTTTCTTCTTCTAAGGTCAACATTTCGGCCCTGTTTTCAGCACTGCTTTGCTGTGTCATTTGAGAAAGCAACGATGTCAGCTGAAACAGAGATATGAGATGCCTATTATGCTTAGGAGCAGCAAATATCTCATGTTCTCTAGGACTGAGACTTCATCCAACACTGATGCACAAATTGCAGATAATAAAGAGCAGTTTTGAGTATGCCTGTAGTGGTTCTTTGACTTTTAATCAGCATATTAAGTTTTATCAACTGCTTGAATTGTACATGCAAATAGTACATGACAAACCTTAAATAGGGCTGATGGATAGTTACAGCTTCTTGCTGCAAACTGGAAATGAATAGTTGAATATAAGCATGACTACTACAAAAACCTCCATTCTTTCTGTTCTGATTAATCTGGTGGTTTATTATTCGTTAACTATTAATATAAATAGACTTAAGTATAGACCTTGGTCTCCCATTTGTGGGATTCGGATGACAGTGTAAAGATCTTTTAACAGTAGCTTTGTCTTGGTGTTTTACCCTAAGTACCTGCTGCAGTTAGACAGTGTGGATCTCCTATTCAGGTGCTGTTCAGTTGCATGTGTTTTATGTATGTTGTAGATTAAATATCATGAGGATTTTGAGAAGAGTAAAATGGGAGGAGAAGTTCCCCATCCACCACCTCAACATAACACAACTCCAGGTATACACAATCCTTCATTCTTACCAAACACAGTCATCACTAATTGGGATGTTTGGGCTTCTATATGGCATTGAACCTGATTTTCATTGCAAAGGAGGTACAAACTGTTACACGTTCTGCTTTTCTCTCTCAATCTTTCTTTTTTTCCCCAGCATACCAACCCCCGGCTGCATCGCAGAACTACCACTATGAGCCAGAACCGGTGCGCCAAGCTGCGGCAGCTCCTCCGCCCAGCTCTGGGGTAGTTTATTACACACATGCACAAACACAAAGGTCTTTGGAACTCTTTCAAGATCTCTATCGATCAGACAGAGCAGTTCAGTTCAGTAAATGATTCAGCATGAATACAAATGCTTTTCTTTATTCTGCTCAGGGCCTAGAAAGTTTCCCCGTTTTAGATTTTAATATGATACTATAAAGGCAGTATTTTCTTCTCAGACTTCTGTTAGTCTTGACATTTCTGGTCCTTCAATATGAACCTAAAAAATTATAAATATATTAAGTTGCAAGTTGTTATTTTTATTATTCAGTCATGTTTCAGCAGTGCACATTGCAGGTCAATAGCTTCAGTTCAAAATATCTGATAGAAACGATATTAATACGTGTGCGCATTTGCCTGTTTTCAGAAACGTTACCGAGCAGTGTATGACTACGCAGCAGCTGATGAGGATGAAGTGTCATTCCTAGACGGGGATGTGATTGTGGACGTGCAGCCAATCGATGAAGGATGGATGTATGGGAGAGTGGAACGTACTGGTCAGCAGGGCATGCTGCCTGCTAACTATGTAGAGGCCATTTAAAAAAAGTAAACAAGAATCAGATAGAGGGAGATGGAGAGAAAGGGAATGAGAGAGATAGAGAGAAATGGATAACAGGAGGCCCAGTGCCATTCCATGTTTTAAGAACTATTTTCTTTTCCTTATTTCTGCTTTCTTATTAACGCCATCTATGCCGATAACTCATGCAAAACACATGCGTACAAAAATTCACTTGCACAATGCTATAGTGTAGACATACATACACATGGTGTATACCCGTGTCTTGCTTGACCTGCTCTGTTTCTCTCTGCTCCCTCTTAGTTCTTGCTGTCTTGACTGTCTACCTTGTCTTGTTTTTCAGTCTTGGAGAGGTGCTGTCACAAGTGGCACTTAACGTCTTAATGACACATTCACACCCAAACAGACCTCTGAATTTTTTTTTCAAGGCTACTTTATAGCACTTCGTGAAAAAAGACATTCCTAGCCATGTCAATCATTCCTCACTTGCCATGACAATGAGAACCTTTTTTCTTTTCTGACTTTTTTGCAGCCTGTCGCTAGGTGTAGCTATCATTCTATCCCATGTGGCATCTTAATGGTTGTGCAGTAGTAATGATGCTTGGACATGAGACTTCTGATCATTCCATTTGTTCCACTGAGTCTTAAAGCGTATCCATCAGACCTCATGGGTATTGTGAAACTGGAATACATGTGTATCTAAAAAGATCCTCTTACTGTGGTATCGGTTTGTGTATGGTTATAGTGTGCCTGGTGACCCTGCTCACAAAGCAGTGTTTTCATCATCTCCTTCATGTGTAACACTTCATCTCTGTGCTTTCATATAAAACACATGTACTAGCCTTTTTATTTTTATTTTTATTTTTTTTGCTGCACATATACTGTGTAAAGGTAAAGCGGTGTTCTCTACTCCTCATAAAAACAAAAAGTAGACACATAGCACTCACCACTTACCGGAGAGCAGAACTGGAGGACCGGTGAAAGGGAAGGAGGAAGCACAATCTGTGGACCATTTTAGTGGGGTTTTTCTTTTTTTTGTCTTGACACCGATTAAGCCTAGTCCTGGACTAAATATCACTGTTAGCTTCTTTGTGGAAAATGCTATTGCATTGTAGACTACGCTAAATCTGTGCCTAAGAACTATCCTCTAATGTGTTTTAATTCTTTCTTTTAGTTATGTTCAGGAACATTCCATGTGTGTTGTATGATGTATCTCAGCATGTTTATCTGCACTATTCTTTATGAAGTTATTGTTTTTTCCCTCCCCCTCCCTGTCTTTGCATATTCTCATTACCTTGTTCGTATTGTATGAGCCAGATTTGTAATGTCAGTTAATCAATATCAGTGGAATAAAACAGATCTATTTGTATATCAAGACAGGCCAGTTTGTCACTAGAGACAATGTTCTGAATTTCTAACATATCATATTCCACCCTATGTAGAAACAAGACCAATCCTTACTTTGCTGCTTATAGTGTACAAACTATATTGAATGTCACATCAAAGATTTAATATGTATGTTCAAAACAGCAAAATTAGTCACATGTTGAATGTGATCGTTGTTTGTAAAGATAAAGCAGCTTGTCTGCTTGTCAATTACCTTAAATAATAACAGTTCAAAGATTTCACTTTTCTTTGTGTTCTGTTGCTTGTCAAAACTAGTCTTCCATAATTAACTCATGTAGAACAGCTAGCCTTGACCTAAATGGAAACAATTATCAATGTCACATGCGTACCCCCTTTTGTTACAGTCTTCAGTTTTATGATGTCTCATAGTACATACTTGTTCATCACTAGCCTTTTTGTTAGTTTTTTTCTTTGTTTGTTTGTTTTTTTTCTTTTAAGCTTGCACCCTGTACTTTTTTGCCCGTCTTTTTGCCACCCTTAGAACACACTGGTCTAATTAAATAAGTGGCTGTTAAAATAGCCACGGCACAGAACACCTTACTCTGAATTACTAAATTGATTAATTTATTTACATTTTACCACTGTGCATTTATTCAGTCAATCTATGATGCACACATGTATGTACAGTGTTTTCCATTTGTTCTTATCTAACAACACCTCCAAAGTAACTTGAGGCTGAGGAACTTAAAATCTTTAAAAGTAGGCATCCCATTCTGAGCATCCCATTCAAAATTTGTGTAATATTAGTATGTTGTCCTGTTTTGCCTCTCTTACTGCCTCCAGTCTTTTGGGAATGCTTTCCACTAAATTTTAAAACTTAGCTGTGAGGATCTGTGCTTGTTTATCTACAAGAGCATAAAGAGCATTGTCAGGGATTTTAGGTGAGAAATCTAGGTGCTCAGTTTTCCAGTTATATTTAAGTGTTGTGTATTCAAGGTACAGTACTTTCACTCCAGCTTTGGCAAACAATTTCTTCATGGATTTAACTTTGTTTACAGGTGCATTTATCAACATGTTTTTTTGGCCTGGAATTAGTTCTAGTAACGGGAGAAATTTCAATGTTACAGCATTCAAAGACATCCTATACAAATTGTATGCATCCAACATTTGTACCAACTGTTTAGGGGACGACCCACATAGTGATCAGGTGTCACTATTGGCCATTTAATTCAATATTATTTTAATACAAAGTTGAATTAGTTTGTTGAATTGTAAACGCCCTATATACTAAAACATTTTAAAGCAAAACCTCTATATGAGCCTGAAGCATCAAAACAATTATAATAATAAAATGTAAAAAAGAAATAAACGGGGCCCAAGCCTGCCTGGTCCATGTGTCTTTTATTGTACATTTAGATATGTACGTTTTTACAGAGATCAGTTAAGTTGATTGAAACTTGCAAATTTCCTCTAAACAGCTCAAGAAGCTTTAGCTAATGCTGATTACAATAGTAAAAATGTATTTAAATACTTCTATACATATGTACAGAATCAGATGCTTTCAGCTTAAAGGCAAAAAATATATTTTGTAATATATATATTATAAGTTGACAAGTACTACTATATAACATCTCAAAATACATCATTTTGGCAAAACTGTTGATATTTGACCATCAAACAGTCTTACCCAAACGGTTGCTATAAATTTGGAAGCACGCAGTTGTCCACAATGTCATTGTATGTTATAGATTTCCCTTCACTTTTATTATTGGACTGGAAGAACTTAACTTTCTTACATGGAACTCTGAGCTCAACCCCACTGAACAACTTTGGGATGACCTGGAATGTGGACTAAAACCCCGGGCCTTCTCACCTAACATCGAAAATCTAGAGGACAGTATTCCCAGAAGCATGAAGGTTAATTTAACAGCAAACAGAGGACCAAATCTGGAATTGTATGTTCAACTAAAGCATGGGTGTACTAATTTGTTATTAAAGTTCAGATGGTTGAACTTTTATATACTGATCTCAAACTAATGATAAACTATGTGCTAATCATTTATATGTCTCTATGTAAGAATGGTCATGGAAGACAATCCTGTTCTAGAAAAGTACCAGGTATTAACATTTAAATAATATACCCTGGGTTATATCAATTTCATAAAAACCTTAGCTTCACCTTAGAACTGTATTTATTTTACTGCCAATGATAGCAAGTAATGGTTATTGTAATAAATGCAACCAAGTTTAAGTAAGCTTTATTGCCTTTCCACCATATACAGAGACACAATAGAAATGTTAGAATGGACCACAGTGCTGCATTTGTAAACATATTTGAACAAATATTGGGATATAGACATAAACCCGAAGCCTTCATTTGATCTTAAGAGACGCATTAGGTACACAAACAGGAAGTGCCCATTAGGTATCACTCGTGAAATTACTGAAACTTACATACTCATTATGCCTTTTTTTTTATGATTTTTTTTTTTTTTTTTTTTAATATTTAAATATTTTTTTGTGTGTTCTTTCCATTAACATGGTGTCAATTTGTATTATTTTTAAGTGAACTGCCACACTGGGCTCCAATGTTCTAGCTCAAAAATTTAACCCTGTGTTTTTATTTAAAACTGCTTTTCCTTTATTACATTAACAGTAGGTGATCTAGATATGGCTTGGAGCTGCCTTGTGTGTTGATCACTAAAAGAACCTTTCAATATTTTGTCTGGTTACTGTGTTTGATTGTGTATGCAACAGACACTAAACACGGATCACTTTATCCAAAAGATGAATGGCTTGCCCTCTGTAGTTTAGCAGACTGTGCTGTTATCTGCCATTTCATTAACCAATCAGTCAGTCACACCTAAATCACCAGAATGCTTAATTGGAGTGTAAATAATACATCACAAATACAGTATGACTTTTCCACCAACATAGTAAACCTTTACATTTTATTGGATGTTTAAATGTAAAAAAAAAAAAAAAAAAAAAAAAAATGTTCTAGTCTAGTAGAGTGGTGAACAGTAACAAAGTAAATGTAATTCGTTACTGTACTTAAGTACATTTTTACTCAATTATTTCTATTTGGGGGGACATTTACTTTAACTTCATTACATTTCAAAGACAAATATCTTTTTACTCAACTACAATTAGCAAAATCAGTCGTTCCTTTTTATTTATCAGTTAATTAAAACTTAACTGGTCAATCACACAGCAAGCCACCAATCAGGGTCGAGTGTGCACTTTGTTTTAAGATTGTTTTGATTGCATCTTGGCTGTGGCAGATTAGGTGACATGGACAGCGCTGAATCCAAATTAACATCACAGATGACAAAAAAAGGTCTAAAACCTCAGGAGCAATATTCAGAAAAAAAATGTAAAAAGTAGGAGGGAAATGTGCTATAAGATATAAGTATGTATGCAGATCTGTCACTCATCTCATTATGAGGATAGTATAAACTAATGTACAATGCCCGTCCAAAAAAAGACACTAATATTCTGTTGGACTGCTTTAGCTTTGATTACGGCACACTTTCGCCATGGCATTGTTTTGATTAGCTTCTGCAATGTCACAACATTTATTCCCATCCAGAGTTGCAGTAATTTTTCAAAAAGATCTTGTATTGATGAGGGACGAGTCGGACCACTGCGCAAAGTCTTTTCCACCACATCCCAAAGATTCTTAATAGGGTTAATGTCTGAACTCTTTGGTGGCCAATCCATGTGTGAAAATGATGTCTCATGCATGCTTTCTGAACCACTCTTTCAGAATTTGAGCCCGATGAATCCTAATATTTTCATCTTGGAATATGCTAATGCCATCAGGGAAGGAAAAAAAATCCATTGCTGGAGTAACCTGGTCATTCAGTATATTCATGTAGTCAGCTGACCTCATTCTTTGTGCACATAACGTTGCTAAACCCAGAGACCTGCCCAACTGCAGCAACCCCAGATTATAGCATAGGAGGTGGTAGCTCAGTGGTTAAGGCATTGGGCTTTGGCTCAGAAGATCACAGGTTCAAATCCCACCACCACCAAGCTGCCACTGCTGGGCCCTTGAGCAAAGCCCTAAAACCCTCTCCTGCTCAGTTGTAAGTCGCTCTGGATAAGGGCGTCTGCCAAATGCCGTAAATGTAAATGATAGCACTGCCCCCACAGGCTTGTATGGTAAGCACTTGGCATGATGGGTGCATAAGTTCAAGGGCCTCTTTTCTTACCATGATGCGCAAATCACTCTGGAACAGGGACAATGCAGACTCATCAGACCACATGACCACCTTCCATTGCTCCAGAGTTCAATCTTTATGCTCTTTAGCAAATTGAAGCCTTTTTTTTTTCCAATTAGCCTCAAAGATAAATGGCTTTCTTAAGGCTACACAGCTGTTTATTCCCAATCCCTTACATTTATTTTGCATTGTGTGTGTGTGTGTGTGTGGAAATGCTCTTATTTTCACTATTAAACATAGCCATGAGTTCTACTGTTGTTTTTTTTAACGATTTTATCACAATCATTCAATATTTTACTTGACTACATTTTTTCCTCGAAGATGATGGTTCCCCACTATCCTTCCAGTTTTTATTAATGCGTTGGACAGTTCCTAACCCAATTTCTATTTTTCAGCAATATCCTTAGATGTTTGCTTGATGCATGCCATTCATTTGACTTCTCTGAAACAGATTAACATCTTTTCCACGACCACAGGATTTGTCTTCCTACATGGTTGTTTAAGAAATGAGAAGCTATTCACTGTATCAGTTAGGGTTAAATAACTTGTGACAGTCTAGGGTGGAAAATATATCTAATACAGGTCTATAGAAGATGACATATGGCTTCTCCTATTTGTGGATGGCCTGTATGATCCCCATTAGACATGGAGGTCATACCCAGTTATCTATCAAGAAACAAAAATAGTCCTAGCTAATATAACATTATGATACCCTTTATAAAGTACGCTTGTGTTACAAATTTATCATCATTAGCTAATAGTAATAGCTCCTAGAAAGGAGTTGAAATACATTTATATATCTTTGGATAACAAATACTGATAACATAAGAAAAGATTAATTGATATTTGCTTGGTTGCTGAGGTTAGTTGGGCTGTGGTGAGATTAATTCAGCTCGATAATCTTGCATACTCTTGTAACTTTACAGTCCATGATTAATAAAATACAGTTTTACAGTTGTATCATGCCTCACCATGATAGGCTGAATCCACACAGATAATAATAGTCTGTGAATAGACAGTGACCATTTCTTTGGTTATATATGCCTGTGAAAGCAATACGATGTTTGTTATGATCATACACGAAGCATCAGTAGGAATAGCTCATGCAATCGGGCGCCCACCGTACAGTGACGGGGGGAGACAGATGGGGATGTTCCCTACAGGGCTGCACCGGAAATAAGCTCCTCACTAAAATCAGCTGTCCGGGGTTTGTCCACAAACCGCTTTCCGGAGCTGTATTTGTTTTCTCCGAAGAGGACATTATGGTGGACATCTTGATGCTGATGTTCTTCGCGATCATCGGACTCGTGTTTCTCTCCTACATCATCTACATGCTCTGATGCACGCGCAGTTGCGTTCATGGAGCACTGCGATGAATCTCCCAGGAGAAGGGTAGGCCATATTCCGGTTTACTGTACAGTCTACACATACAGTCGTGCACTGTGCATGAGGAAACCACCAAACTATACCATAGACAACATAGCATTAATTTATATCGCGCTACATAACTATATCATGCATATTTTCTTTTTCTGACTTTCTATCTATCTATCTATCTATCTATCTATCTATCTATCTATCTATCTATCTATCTATCTATTTGTCTGAAAATCTATCTATCTATCTATCTATCTATCTATCTATCTATCTATCTGACTGCATATTTGTCTGTTAATTATCTATCTATCTATCTATCTATCTATCTATCTATCTATCTATCTAGTTAGTTGTCTGACTCTATCTATCTATCTATCTATCTATCTATCTATCTATCTATCTATCTATCTATCTGTATGTCTGACAGTCTATCTATCTATCTATCTATCTATCTATCTATCTATTTATCTATCTATCTATCTATCTATCTATCTATCTATCTATCTATCTATTTGACTGCATATTTGTCTGTTTATTATCTATCTATCTATCTATCTATCTATCTATCTATCTATCTATCTATTTGACTGCATATTTGTCTGTTCATTATCTATCTATCTATCTATCTATCTATCTATCTATCTATCTATCTATCTATCTATCTAGTTAGTTGTCTGACTCTATCTATCTATCTATCTATCTATCTATCTATCTATCTATCTATCTATCTATCTATTTGACTGCATATTTGTCTGTTTATTATCTATCTATCTATCTATCTATCTATCTATCTATCTATCTATCTATCTATCTATTTGACTGCATATTTGTCTGTTCATTATCTATCTATCTATCTATCTATCTATCTATCTATCTATCTATCTATCTATCTATCTGTCTGTCTGTCTGTATGTCTGACAGTCTATCTATCTATCTATCTATCTATCTATCTATCTATCTATCTAAAGACAAGTATAAATACAGTGCTGCAACAATAAACCATGTTGTGTCTTCTGAAGTTTTTAGGAAGGAACTTCGATGACGGGGGCCACTGGAGAGAGAAGAAGAAGAAGCAAATTTTACCAAAATGCATCTGGGTCAAGAGGAACACCTTTACGAAAGATGACAGATCAGAAAATTCACACACTTTACTACTATTGATGGTCTCTTCATTGTCATAAACACCTTCACAATGGAAGAAAATCCAGCTGTCCTTTTTTTCTACAGATTTTACTTTGTAACTTTATAAATTTGCACTGTCTGCAATGAAGCACATTACTGAGTTGAGAAGTATTCATTTGTGTGTTTGCAAAGTAGACAAGGGATGAACGAATAATGGAATTGAGAACAAGGCTACATTTTATTCACTCCCTTTGATGACTTTACCAGACATGCAATATGCATTCTTTTAAACATTTGTTCTTCCCCAGGATAATAACTGTGTTATTTAAAATAAAGAAGCAATGAAAAAAGAAAAATGTTCCGTTTTAATATCATTTTAGCCATAACAAACTCTCGTTATCTCGTACAGATGGAGTTTTATTGCTGGACTAGGGGTTTAACAATATAACAGCCTGTAAAGATCTACTCATTCTGTTTGTGTAGTTAAAAGCAACTAAATATTTGAAGCTTGACATCAATGGACATCAACAGTCAGCTATGTAGCATTTTTCCTACAAATCTTTTTTTTAGCACATACATTGTCAACTTTTTACATAGTAAGCATCATCTTTGCCTGGTCATGTACTAAAGGAAGACGTCATATATGAAGTCATATAAATTTATGGTTAAAGTATAAAGGAGGAGAAAGTGGCTAACTAACCTCATGGTCAGAGTGGTGTCCTAAACAGGTAATAGCATTCAAGAAGCATCCAGTTAAATTTTGTTTGCCAGACTAAGATATAAGTGTGTGTATATATATATATATATATATATATATATATATATATATATATATATATATATATATATATATATATATATTCAACAATAATTTTATTTAAATTTTAGTATCTATGGATACATGGAATTATTGCGACATCTAGTGGTGGTAATAAGAAAAACACTGACCATTAGCAACTAAGTAATAAATATTATCTTTACGTTTTCTCTAAATCTTGATAAAGTATAGAGAAGGTCAGAAGGAGCTTGTGTTTGTGGATCTAGACAAAGCGTCAGTGTAACAGCAGTGAAGTGTGCAGTAGGAATGACAGACTGGTTCAAGGTGGAGGGTGGAGCCCTTTCCTGTTTGCAGTGGTGATGGACAGGCTGATGGACGAGGTCAGACAGGAGTCTCCATGGACTATGATGTTTGCATATGATATTGTGATTTGTGGTGAGAGTAGGGTGCAGGTTGAGAAGAGACTGGAGAGCTGGGGGTATGCGCTGGAGAGAAGGGGTATGAAAGTCAGTAGGAGTAAGTAAGAGTACATGTGTGTGAATGAGAGGGAGGGTAGTGGAGTGGTGCGGTTACAGGGAGAAGAAGTGGTGAAGGTTGTTAAGTTTAAGTACCTGGGATCAACAGTGCAAAGTAATGGAAAGTGTGTTAGAGAATGAAGAAAAGAGCGCAGGCAGGGTGGAGTGGGTGGAGAAGAGTGACAGTAGGAGTGATTTGTGATGGAAGGGTATCTGCAAGAGTTAAAGGGAAAGTTTATAGGACTGTGGTGAGACCTGTGATGTTGTATGGTTTAGAGACAGTGGCATTGACTAAAAGACAGGAAGTGGAGCTGGAGGTAGCAGAGTTAAAGATATTGAGATTTTCATTGGGACTGACAAGGATATTAGAGAGACAGCGCATGTAGGATGTTTTGGAGACAAGGTGAGGGAGAAACGATTGACATGGTTTGGACATGTGCAGAGGAGATACATTGGGTATATCAGTAGAAGAATGCTAAGGGTGGAGCTGCCAGGAAGGAGGAAAAGAGGAAGACCAAGGAGGAGGTTTATGGATGTGGTGAGGGAAGACATGCAGGTAGTTGGTTTGAAAGAGGCAGATGTAAAGGACAGGGTAGTATGAAAACAGATGATCCGCTGTGGTGACTCCTAACTGGAGCAGCCGAAAGAAGAAGAAGAATGTTATCTTTAGATCATAGGTCCCAGAAAACATTGATATATATCCTTCTAGCTCAGAAATGTTCACTCTCATGAGCAGTTATAAATTGCTGCAAGCCTGGTATCTCCCATTGACCTTTACAATCATTTCCAGCTTCAAGCAGCCTAGTTGTAAATCCGACTTGCAGTTCTGCAACTACTAATGCTGGATAATGCCACATGACTTAAACCTTTGCCCTAAAGTCCAGACCAGTTTGTGATCTTATATGTTATACATTTCACTCTAAGTTATAAATTTTAGATTTCCATACTAAAACCAACATATTCAAAACTTTATTGGCCAGGTTTAGCAGCTACAGTGAGGAAAATAAGTATTTAAACACCCTGCTATTTTGCAAGTTCTCCCACTTAGAAATCATGGAGGGGTCTGAAATTGTCATCGTAGGTGCATGTCCACTGTGAGAGACATAATCTAAAAAAAAAATCCAGAAATCACAATATATGATTTTTTTAACTATTTATTTGTATGATAGAGCTGCAAATAAGTATTTGAACACCTGAGAAAGTCAATGTTAATATTTGGTACAGTAGCCTTTGTTTGCAATTACAGAGGTCAAACGTTTCCTGTAGTTTTTCATCAGGTTTGCACACACTGCAGGAGGGATTTTGGCCACTCCTTCACACAGATCTTCTCTAGATCAGTCAGGTTTCTGGCCTGTCGCTGAGAAACACGGAGTTTGAGCTCCCTCCAAAGATTCTCTATTGGGTTTAGGTCTGGAGACTGGCTAGGCCACGCCAGAACCTTGATATGCTTCTTACAGAGCCACTCCTTGGTTATCCTGGCTGTGTGCTTCGGGTCATTGTCATGTTGGAAGACCCAGCCTCGACCCATCTTCAATGCTCTAAATGAGGGAAGGAGGTTGTTCCCCAAAATCTCGCAATACATGGCCCCGGTCATCCTCTCCTTAATACAGTGCAGTCGCCCTGTCCCATGTGCAGAAAAACACCCCCAAAGCATGATGCTACCACCCCCATGCTTCACAGTAGGGATGGTGTTCTTGGGATGGTACTCATCATTCTTCTTCCTCCAAACACGTTTAGTGGAATTATGACCCAAAAGTTCTATTTTGGTCTCATCTGACCACATGACTTTCTCCCATGACTCCTCTGGATCATCCAAATGGTCATTGGCAATTTTAAGACGTGCCTGGACATGTGCTGGTTTAAGCAGGGGAACCTTCCGTGTCATGCATGATTTCAAACCATGACGTCTTAGTGTATTACCAACAGTAACCTTGGAAACGGTGGTCCCAGCTCTTTTCGGGTCATTGACCAGCTCCTCCCGTGTAGTTCTGGGCTGATTTCTGACCTTCCTTAGGATTATTGAGACCCAACGATGTGAGATCTTGCATGGAGCCCCAGTCCGAGGGCGATTGACAGTCATGTTTAGCTTCTTCCATTTTCTAATGATTGCTCCAACAGTGGACCTTTTTTCACCAAGCTGCTTGGCAATTTCCCCGTAGCCCTTTCCAGCCTTGTGGAGGTGTACAATTTTGTCTCTAGTGTCTTTGGACAGCTCTTTGGTCTTGGCCATGTTAGTAGTTGGATTCTTACTGATTGTATGGGGTGGACAGGTGTCTTTATGCAGCTAACGACCTCAAACAGGTGCATCTAATTTAGGATAATAAATGTAGTGGAGGTGGACATTTTAAAGGCAGACTAACAGGTCTTTGAGGGTCAGAATTCTAGCTGATAGACAGGTGTTCAAATACTTATTTGCAGCTGTATCATACAAATAAATAGTTAAAAATCATATATTGCGATTTCTGGATTTTTTTTTTTTGGATTATGTCTCTCACAGTGGACATGCACCTACGATGACAATTTCAGACCCCTCCATGATTTCTAAGTGGGAAAACTTGCAAAATAGCAGGGTGTTCAAATACTTATTTTCCTCACTGTATGTTCATGCACAATGCCTAGTTCACCAGGACTGTGTGTTTTGAAATTGTATATAATCAAGTCAAGTCAAGTCAAGAGGCTTTTATTGTCATTTGTACTATACACAGTTGTACACGGTACACAGTAAAAACGAGACAACGTTCCTCCGGAACCTTCTTGCTGTCTTTGCCAAGAATCTATTGCTAAAAATCTTAATAATATAAAAAAAAAAAAACCTCAATACTAGCCAGGAAAATACAAAACAATGGAAGCAATTTAACTTACAATTTTTTTTTGTTGTTCCTTTAGTTAGTCCCTGGCCTGTAAATAACTGTTATTATTTGAATCAGGATGTGATAATACTGTAGAATACAGATTAGATTATAGACCAAAAACTCAATCTGCTGCTACATGCTCAAGTTAGATATTACATGTTTGCAAATAGGGAATATAATATATAATTTTTTCTTGATATTGTAGTCAAAAGTATACACAATAAATTGTATTAATGTCATTAAAAAGATTGCAAGTAAAAAGCCAATGAAATGCAGTTAGTCTATATCCAAAATGCAACAGGTGTAAATTGTAGTAAAGTGCAACTGTTATTTATAGTATTTATCAGTGATTCCAACACATTTGTGGTAGGGCCGGTTGTAAGGCGTCAACTCTACTATGTAAGAATCATTGTTTAAATACTTGTTGCCTGGGGGAAATTAGATCTGTGATATGCAATATAATGTGTACCAAGGTGAGCTACCTGACAACCAAAAAAATTTTGATATATTTTGTCCTAGAAAAATCTAGACTTGTTAAGTGCTGGAACACTTGTGCTGAATGTAATGAATATGATTTAGGATAGGTAGTTGTGTCCATATGAGGTTACCCTGACCTTCTGAGAGACTGTTTTGTTATTCAAGGTGAGTAAGGTGTGAGGGGGTATAGCTCAGTGGTAGAGCATTTGACTGCAGATCAAGAGGTCCCCGGTTCAAATCCGAGTGCCCCCTGGAATAGCTTTATTTTTTTGACAAGCCACATTAAATAAAATACATATGTTACGACATATATTTACAACATTTGGTAAAAAAAAAAAAAAAAAACCTGCTCAGCTGTTGAAGGAAAAGAATTAGTGTGACGTAGGAAGACTAGAGGGATATACGTATTAGTGCAAAAATCTCACCTGGGTTTAAGCAGCAGAAACCGCGACATCCACTGGTAGCAATATGAACTGCACCCGTAGATCATGCAACTGTAGAGCATGAGTGTCAAACTCAGGCCCAGGTGTAATAATGGGCGTAAATCCCGTGGGGCACGGAGGGGACATGTGGATTATCATAAATTAGTTGCGGCAAAAATGCTGATTACCGATGTAATTTTCCATGAATCTGTTATATTAGCGATTAAAATATTACTTATCTAGTGAACATTAGCTTGTAGCATAGTGCACTGCAGCTAACACTGCAACTAATGTACTAGTGCACTGCAACTAACACTGCAACTAATGTACTAGTGCACTGCAACTAACACTGCAACTAATGTACTAGTGCACTGCAACTAACACTGCAACTAATGTACTAGTGCACTGCAACTAACACTGCAACTAATGTACTAGTGCACTGCAGCTAACACTGCAACTAATGTACTAGTGCACTGCAACTAACACTGCAACGAATGTACTAGTGCACTGCAACTAACACTGCAACTAATGTACTAGTGCACTGCAACTAACACTGCAACTAATGTACTAGTGCACTGCATCTAACACTGCAACTAATGTACTAGTGCACTGCATCTAACACGCCAAAGCCGTTTCTCATGCAGTGTTTTATTTGGGACGACTTGGCATAATGTTAACAATATTAACGGCCACAATTAGCATATTGTTTATCTGTGCATTTACTAAATGAGCACTGTGCTACATCCGAACTGACCCCACTGTGTTTTTTGAATAATTAATTTCTATTCTGTTCTTAAGTGTCTTAATTAATTTGTAAATAAAATGTTAAACCTTTTTTTTAATTCCTTGTTTTTATTGTTGTAATTAATTTTTTTTGTTGATAGTTTTACTTTATTTATCTGAAGCAGTTTGAATTACCATTGTAATCGACGCAGTCTCCATGCTACAATAATAATGATAGAAACAAAGTTTTTCACTTTGGGGACACTGTGTCTTAATACTGTAAGTACAATTTGACTGTATTATTTGTGTCCCCCTTCAAAAATTGCTCATGAGAAATTTTATATTTATTGTATATAAATATAAACTCTCTTAAATGAAATTTACGCCCATAGGTGTAATTATATTTGGCCCGCGAGATCATATCAAATTTGTATTAGAACTGGCCCGCCAGTATATAGCGCATACACCGCTAATACTACAAATCCCAGAATGCTTTGTTAGTGCGTTGGTGCGTCAGTCGAGACCGCTGAAAAACTCCGCCTACTCAGCGCTGAATTAACCCGGTGATTTACCGACTTTGAAGCCCAGAAATGCAGATTTGAACTGCTCAGTAATCCGTTTGTGGTTGACTTGGAAAGCGCACCAACCAACCTCCAAATGGATCTGATTGAACTCCTGTGTAGAGACACGCTCAAGTCAAAGTACGACTCTGTGTGTGCTGCACAGTTTCCATGTTTCTCCCTGACACACTGCACCAACACCGTGTCCAAGCTGCTCAAACACTCTCTATGTTCACCAGCACATATCTGTGTGTGTAACTGTTCTCTTTAATAAAGATGAACAAAACACCACTCAGGAGTCTCACTGATGAAAACCTTCACTCAATCCTGAGGATTTCCTCAGCTCAGAGCCTAAACCCCAGACATGATGCCAGGTATCTGGCTTCAACCAATCAGAGTAAATCAGAGTGAAAAAACTGAGCTTGAATGAATGTTGTCTTTATGCACTTTTTCTACTCCAAGGCATGGACTGTTAAAAGTTGAAAGATTATTTTTTTTTTTTTATTGAAGGAAATGATTATTATTTTTGGTTGTGTTGTTGCCCTGTAAAAGGTTTACATTAAAATGGAATTAGAAAGTCTAGAGAGAGAGAGAGAGAGAGAGAGAGAGAGAGATGTAATAAGAAACTAATACCACTGATGTGTGTTTTATTTCAAATTTATTTTCTCACGTGTTTATAATATTAAACTTTGGTTGTTCCAGATTCAATGTTTATGCAAAACTAAAGTTTGTTTGAAAATGTGAAAATATGAAAAGGTTGAACATTACACATCTGGAGAAAAGGGAAAACATGCACAATTGCAGTAAACTTTTCAATAAATATTGAGTTTGGCCTGCGATTTCATCCCAGTTTTAAATTTTAGCCCACTGTGATTTTTAGTTTGACACCCCTGATGTAGAGCTTAAATAATGTTTTATATGGCTTTATTGTAATACATCTCCATATACAACGTTGGAGTACCGTTTACAAAGTGGATTTAAAGGTGTCTGAAAATCTGTCAGCACTGATGGTTCAACATATGTCAATTTTCTATCAGGGAACTTTTTTAGGCCAAGTTCTTTATCAATTCTAGCTGACATTTTCTCAATGTGATAAGAATCAGCTATTAAAAACTATTAAAAACAAGCTGAAAGAAAGATAATACTGTAGATCATCATCTAAACTAGGTACTACCACTAATACAAAGTCTACTATAAAAATCTTTCACATTTTTTTTAACTGCAGTCACAAAGAGGGCACCATTGTCACCTCACAGTTCAGGATTCTCCAAAGCTCAGGTAAGAATCTATTTAGAGTTGTTTTAAGTGTTCACTTTTTTGCAGAAAGGTGAAGTGTCTTGGTGTCAGTGTGTGCACACAGTACACTGCAGTTTCAGGCTCATAGTTCCAAGCCGGCTAGACTTAGAGTTTAAGACCCTGACCAGAATAAAGCAGTTATGAATTAATAAAGTATATTATATAGTGATTTTTGGATATACATATTCCTTTAGTGGTTTTCCTTAATTTTGTATTATTTTCTCATGAGGACAGTTCCAGGGAAGGAATACCAAGAGCTAACTCTGCTGCAAAGGATACGTTTATTAGAATTACCCACCCCTAAATCACTTTTTTCAAGTTCAAGTGGCAGACATATTTCCTCAACATCCACTGTTCAGAGGAGACTGCATAAGTCAGGCTTTCATGGTTAAACTGCAGCAAAAAAAAACAATACTTCAGAAGAACATCAAGCAGAAGAGACACAACGAATGGACATTGAATCAGTGGAAGACTTTCTATTGGTCTGATGAGTCCAAATTTGAGAGTTTTGGTTTCAGCCCCACTTGTTAGATGTATAGAGGGTAAACAGCAGGTTTCTGAATATGTGGTTCCCAATGTGAAACATGAAGGAGGAGGTGTGATGGTGTGGTTCTGCTTTGCTGGTGACACTGTTGGTGATTTGGTTAAAACTGAGGGCACACTTAACCAGCATGTTTACCACATGCCACCCACCCAGTTTGCACTTCGTGGGACCATCATTTATTTAACAAAAGGACAATGACCCCAAACATACTTCCAGGTTATGTAAAGGCTACGTTGAAGAATCGAATATATAAAACATACTCATGGTTATTTAATATGTTTTTGTATATGCTTAGTATCTAACATGTATATCAGAGAATTTACTAATGCTAGTTGAAATCTACAAGGGTAAGTATATGAAACAACTATATGTATAATGACAAGTTATTGCATAAATTTAAAAGACACACAACCATTTTGCAAACTAGATTCTGTCGCGGGTTTGGCCCTAAGAACTGATTGCGTTAATGAAATACCTTCTATTGCACAATTGTGTGAAAATCAGTTTTAAGCAACTTCCCTTACTCTATTATGTATTGTGTATACATGTATATGAACAGTGACTAGTAAATAAACGTTGACCTTAAATTGCATGTCTTTCACTGTACAATAATTTAATGTTTAAGTAAAAAAGAAAATAGACACATACAGCAAACAAACTTCCATGTGTCCACATACTTGGTTTACACCATAGTGGCATTTCCACACCATAGTATGAACATACCTTTAACATTTTAACGCAACTTTTGAAACCGTGTGTGTGTGTGTGTGTGTGTGTGTGTGTGTGTGTGTGTGTGTAAAAAAAAAAGGGGGGGGGGGGGGGTCAGGGTAACTTCCTCCTTTTTGGAGTCTGAAGTTCCATTTAAGTCATGGGACCAAACACATGATCAGTGCTCACTACACACTTCCTATATGACTAGCAGATGCAAAATTACTAAATTGCCTAATTTTAATGGACTGTAACATTTGTTTTATTGAATATATAAACACATATAATCCTATATAGCAATTGCTCAGTACTATATATTCGGGGGAAAAAATCACATCTTTCTAGTTTCAGCCTTAATATTGGTAGTGTGTTTATGAAGTTTCAAGTTTCTGAAGGGAATACCATTGAAATATGAGTGTTGTCTGTTATTTTTGGTTCATGCATTTATGTGGTGTATACATATATTTGTATTTATATTATTGAGCAATTGCTCAGTGCTACATATTGAGGGGAAAATTCAGATTGACATCCTTAATACTGACACTGTGTTTGTAAATACCATTAAAATATGAGTTTAGTCCCATTCAGGAATATTATTAATTGAGACTGTAAAAAGTGTGTATGGTTTATGCAAACCTGAAATTCGCATTTAGGCCTAAAGGCTTTTAAAAAAAACGCAGCAGCCCTCTGTTCACACATCCCAGACTGCAATGGATTATACTAAAATATCAGAAAGGGGGGCTTCATACGGGAAGGACAAATATGTTAACAATTTCCAAACAAACTTAAAATGTTATAGATCTTATTATAGTTTTAAGACAAAAAAAATTTTCGTAACACGGTACAGATGAATCACAGAAATGTGGAAAATAGGTTGCACGTTTATTGGTCGTCCCCTTCAAAAGCGGAAATGGTTCGAGCACTCATGCTCGGTCATGTGACTGCCTCTGGATCGCCATTTTCTTCCTCTCCGCCGGTGAGTTGCTGTTCTGAGGGATTCGTGACTTCGCTCCTGCACACTCCGCTTCTTTCGGGCCTTTGACATTCTGAAAGGGTCACTCCTGAAAGCTCAAAACCCAGGACGTTGAAGCTCGCTTTTTTCGTTTTCTCTCCGGCTAGTTTGTGCACAGTGTCGTGAAGGATGTCCTCCGAGAGTCCCGAGTATTCCCCCTTCTTCGCAGTGATGGGCGCCTCGGCAGCGATGGTGTTCAGTGGTAAGGCAGACACGGCGTTTTTCCCACATTCACCCCCGGTGTGCGGAGGATTTATACACAGTTGAAAATATGATACGTATTTTAATTCGCTTCGTCATTTATTTTTTTTACGCTTAAAGATCAGGATTTGAACGTTCTGGATCATTGATGCGCTTCGGTATGGGGGAAGGGAAGCAGAGAGAAGGTTTCCATCATGGCACGTGACGTCTTGCTTGACGTAGACATACCTTTTTTAATTATTTATTTAGGTTGGTCGTTTTAGCAAAAAATAAAATCTACTACGCATCTTAATCCAGCGTGTTTATCCAAAAAATATATATGTATATATCTATATTTATGTTCTGGCAGATTTGCTTTAGGTTTCTTCTTTAGTGGCGTTTTGAAAGAGGACATTTTATTGCATTGATCCTGAACCTGCAGTGAACCACGATTTTTTTAAAATATACACCATATTTTCTGATCAACATGGTTTATTTCTAAAAGTTATGGGATACATTATTGCCCCCATGAAGGTGCTTTTATATACCTAGTTTGACATTTTTGATTGTAGCCTATATTTTTTCCATAATATTATCATTGAAGCATAATCCACATTCCTATAATAATCCATGAACAAGTTGTCTAAATCTAAAAGATTGTCATATAGGTGTCTTTTTGTTTATTTATTTATTTTGGTCATTTTCTCTTCAAACCCCCCTCCCCCCCTCCCAGATCATCGAGACCGATTGATCATTTCGTCTGATCTTGTCTTTGTTACAGTGATTCATGTCTTGCACTTCCTCTACTGGGAGGAAGTTCCCATTTTTTTGGGCACGTGACTACTGGGGCCAAAAAAAAAAAAAAAAAAAAAAAAAGATATCCCACTGCTTCATGCTGCCTCCTGACCTTGGTTTTCAATGCAGCTGCTGAAGCAGTGGTCGAGGGTGTGTCTGTATGTGTATGCGTTTAAAACAAACAGAGATGCAACACCAGGAATTTCACAACCAGGTGTCGGGATTATGTGCGGTAATCAGGGTTTGGTTCTGGTTCAGCAAGAAACCTCACTTGTGTATCTTAAACCGTCGATGGTGATGTTCACATCAAACACAGTGTGCACAGTACATTCTGTTTTCACCCCTGTTGCTCACACAAAGTCTTCTGGTTTTATTTTTGCTCTCTTTGTCTTTAGCACTTGGAGCTGCGTATGGCACCGCCAAGAGCGGCACAGGCATTGCTGCTATGTCTGTGATGAGACCGGAGCTGATCATGAAGTCCATCATCCCTGTGGTCATGGCGGGTATCATTGCCATCTATGGTTTGGTGGTGGCCGTACTCATTGCCAACAACATTTCACAGAATCTTGTTCTTTACAGGTAAGTTCTACAAATATCACATTACTTATTAACAATATGGCTCTTTAGTACTCTATATGGTGTAAAGATGATAACCATGTCTTTCAGAGGCTTTTTTTTTTTCTAATATAGTCAAATTTTGAACGAGATGTCACATTTTGTTTTTGGGCATCTTCAGGCTTCAAGGTCTAGCATCCAGGGCACTTAACTGCACGTGGGTCAAATGTGGGCCAGTGTACCAATATTTCATTTCCTATTAGAATTAATTACCTGGAATTGGATTTAAATCTTTATTATTAATATTTATTATTATTCATGTGTCTATGTAGTGCTACACAAGTGTGAATGTCTTTCAGTTGCTGGACCTGTTTTGAATCGTTCCAGTGCAATAAGCGTTTTTTTTGTTTTTTATGGTTCCACATAATGCTGTTGGGCCCTGCTGAGCGAGTAGACGTTTGGTCTATGATCTATGTATTGATTGAAAGTTCTTTCTCTATCTGTGTGTGCAGGAGTTTTCTTTACCTGGGTGCTGGTCTGAGCGTGGGTCTGAGTGGCCTTGCTGCCGGCTTTGCCATCGGGATCGTAGGAGATGCAGGAGTTCGAGGCACAGCTCAGCAGCCTCGCCTGTTCGTTGGCATGATCCTTATTCTGATCTTTGCTGAGGTGTTGGGGCTCTATGGGCTTATTGTTGCCCTTATCCTCTCCACCAAGTAAACAGCGTTATTAATAATTATAATTCTACTGATACAGAAACCCACCCACTACAAACACACACAAAATACCAACTCTTACATCCACTTAATGAAACAGAATTAATTACATCACATGAACAGAGAAAAAGGGGAGCGTGTTTGTGTGTGTGTGTATGAAGGTGTGTGTGTTTGTGCTTGGTGGGCAATTAAATGTATGAGGGAGCTTTCCGCTCTGTGTGTATTATAGTAGCCTGATGTGCGTCTCATTGTAAATGCACTGTGTAGCTTGTGATCTTGTCTTGTTGGTGTTTAGATAGCTGCCCCTACCCTTATCGCTACACTTGTTTGTTTGCGCTTTTATTTTGTCTCCTCCCCCCCCTTCTTGTTTGAAGAACAAATCATCCGGGGTTTTTGTTTTGTTTTGTTTTGTTTTTTTCGCTATTTTGGGACCATTTGCTGACTAATGCTAATATTGAGGACTTAACTGTAAAAAAAAAGAAGAAGAAAAAATAACATTTTTCACTGATTATTTATGGAGATTTTGAAATGTTCATGAAATTGTTTAATTGAAAGTCTTTATTGAAATCCCAGTGATCTCTATATATAAATACATGTATCAGAAGTATATATATATATATATATCTGTATAGGTAGGTGAATTGCACTGTGGGTAATTTTGTGCTTGGAGTTCCTCTGGATGTAATCATCGGTTACCATGAAAATTTTGTTGTCCGTATCAAAATTATTGGTGTGGAAGTTTACAGAGCGTGCAGTCTGTGAGTGTATGCACGCATATGTTTGTGTGAATGTGGTTGTTTTAATTCTGAGGTGACATTCTTTGAACAACGTGTAGCGTTACACCTGTAGCTACTGTTTTTGATTGCATTGATGGGCACACACCAGCCCGGCCCATCCTGTTTCCAAATAAAACTTCCTCAACTTCCCGCTGTGTCCGATTTTGTTTTTTTTAATCTACATACACGTTAATGACTTCTATTTGAATCAAGAGCAACATAAGTATATTTTGTATGAGAATGTTAATATTGCAGGGTCAAACACAGAGATTTGCATTCTTAACCAAGATGCCAATTGAAAAGATGGGTCTGCTAGAAAACGGTTTGTGTAAATAAATTATTGCATGTCTTGCTTGTTGGGTATCTTATAGTCAAACGAGAAATAATGTGTCTAATGTATTGGATGAGATTAGTACCTAGGTTGCCATCTGTCAAGAGTTTCAGTTCACCACAGAATTATAACCCTTTGCTCACCCCCACTACTCTCTTCAGCTTTGTTCTTGGCCTGTAATCCTGGCTTACTGATTTATTAAATAAGCAGTGGGGAATGTGGTGTTAATTTTTTAATTGCTAATTATTTTGTGTTATCTTTTTACACACACACACACACACATATATATATATATATATATATATATATATATATACATATACACACATACAGTGCCCTCCACAATTATTGGCACCCCTGTTTAAGATGTGGTCGTGGACTTCAAAAAATTCTTTTTTTTTTTTTTAAACAACATAGAACCCAAATGCAAAAAAAGAGAAAAACCCAACCTTTTATTTAAGTACATTACTTTGGTGGTAAAAAAATCACACATTTAGAAAAAAAAAAAAACTTGAAATCATGTGTGCCACAATTATTGGCACCCCTGATGTTAATACTTTGTACAACCTCCTTTTGCCAACAAGACAGCACTAAATCTCCTCCTATAACATTTCACAAGATTGGAGAACACAGAGAGAGGGATTTTTGACCATTCTTCTTTGCACAATCTTTCTAGATCATCCAGTGTCCTGGGTCCTCTCTTATGCACTCTTCTCTTTAGCTCGCCCCACAGGTTTTCGATTGGGTTGAGGTCTGGGGACTGAGATGGCCATGGGAGGACCTTGAGTTTGTGACTGCTGAACCACTTTTGTGTAGATTTTGCCACATGTTTTGGATCATTATCCTGCTGAAAGACCCAATGACGACCCATCTTCAGCTTTCTGGCAGAGGCCATCAGGTTTTTATTTAAAATATCCTGGTACTTCAAAGCGTTCATAATGCAATGCACCCTAACAAGGTTCCCAGGGCCTTTGGAAGAGAAACAGGCCCACAGCATCACAGATCCTCCACCATACTTCACGGTGGGCATGAGGTGCTTTTCGGCATACTCATCTTTTGTTTTACGCCAGACCCACTTAGAGTGTTTGTTGCCAAAAAGCAACTGACCAAAGCACACGATCCCAGTTGTTAGGGGTGCCAATAATTGTGGGACACATGATTTCAAGTTTTTTTTTTTTTCTAAATGTATGATTTTTTTTACCACCAAAGTTATGTACTTAAATGAAAGGTTGGATTTTTCTCTTTTTTTGCATTTGGGTTCTATGTTGTTTTAAAAAAAAAAAGGAGAATTTTTAGAAGTCCACGACCACATCTTAAACAGGGGTGCCAATAATTGTGGAGGGCACTGTATATATCGTGTGTGTGTGTGAGTATATAAACTCCCTCATCTCTCTTTTTTCTTTTAACACCTGACAGTTTTCACACCCACCACCTCTGTGTTTATATTATTTAGCACCTAGTGCAAAATTGTATTTTAGGCCAAAATTCCCACTGTACGCTCCCTCCTACAGTTTCACAATCATTTTGTATGATTTAGTCAAGGGTGTGATCTATACAATTGAAAGTTAAAACAAAGTAACAACACAAGCTGTCTCAGTACGTTAGAACTAGAGTTTCTAGTTTATTTATATAGCGCTTTTCACAATGGACATTGTCTCAGCCGCTTTACAGAGCGTAAGAATTATAGAACATATTATAATAAATAATATAAGTGAATTATGTGTGTTTATATCTGATGACTAAGCCTGTGGTGAGGAAAAACTCCCTTACATGGTATGAGGAAGAAACCTTCAGAGGAACCCATTCTCATTTGGGTGATATCAAGAGTATGATTATAAATTTTAAAAACAATACAAGAGGGAGAGATTTACCATGAATATCCGAGTGTGTGATTATAAGTAATGTCCTTTTTTACAGTCCAACTCATAATATAGCTCAACATCTGAGATCATTATAGATCCACCACCCCCATGCCAAGTCTATTGTCAAACCTCTACATGAAGTAGGATCCAAAGGGTGCTGGTACGTCTCTAGATGGTTGGGATGTTTGCGGGCTCGGCATCTTCACTTTGAAGGTCTATAACCTTCACGAGGTGGGATGCGACTGGAGCTGGTGCAACCTCAGGATGCCTCGCGATGGGTAGAGAAAGAGGAGCGGTGGAGCATCTAGAGATGCCAGACTAGCTTCAGTGTACCTTGATATACACTATTTCAGAAAGTGTTGCAGAAAGACACCTGAGCATCACATTCTAATAGGGTTTTAACTAAACTGTTGTCACAAAGTGGAAAGCTTAGAATTGAATAGTAAGACTTTCCACTGGAGCCTTCACTGGAACAGACTTCCCTAAGTCTGTTTCAACATTACAAGTCCATAAAGGCATGTTTGCCAAGAATAAAGCAGAAGAATTCAAGTAGCCTGCACAGACCCCTGACTTGACATATTAACCCCTGATGAATTAATATGCTGACATCAGTGCCTTACTGACACATTCCAAAATCTAGAGGAAAGACTATACACAACCTTTGGACTATATAATATAGATTCTTGGAACTATGGACACCATTTTTTCCAAAGCACGTTCCTTCAGTTTATGAAGTTTTGGCTGAACATTTGAGTTTAAAGCTCAGCAGTGGCTGCTTGGGATAGTTGTGGTTTAAACACATGATCTACCCAGGAGTCCAACATCTTAACCACTGAGCTCCATTCTTGAATATTTAAATGCCTGGGATGTCCAGAAAACTGATTAGCTGATTATAAATAAGAATTTGTAGAGCATGGAAAACATGAAAATGTGACAGAACAATATGAATTTATCTGAATTAGCAAAGACCCATCAAATAAGTCATGAAAATGATACGTAAAGGTGATCCAAAAACCTGTAGGTGATAAGCCATACCTGATCACGTAACAGGCATCATACTCCTCTTACAGGGTGGGGGCAGATCTCTTTACATTGGAGCTCCAGTTCCTGAGGAGCCAAGATCCTTATAGATTTTCACCATGTTGGGTAATTTAAAATGTACAATTTTCAGTCTTATGAGCACCCGTATCAAAATTCTAATCAACTGCATTATATTAAAAGTTTCTCGACACCCAACTGTCACATTCATGTGAACATCGCATTCCAGTTTTAATTCCTTTTTTGCTGTTACAATTACTTCTGGAAGGGTTTTCCCATAGATTTTGGGAAAGTGACTGTGTGGATTTTTGCCTATTCAGCAACAAGGGCAATCAATGACATCAATTAATGACATCAAAGCAATCATGTTGTGAAAGGAGGCCTCGAGAACAGTCATTTGGCAAACCATATTTTATTGGATCATGCACAGGGGCTTTGTCATGCTGGAACCACATGTTCCACGCATGCGCAATGTAGCCCTGTGCTCAGTTTCGCCTCAGACAATTTCGCTCGAACACACATATAGACAGTAAAAGTTGAGTAAGGAGTGCTGCAGAAATGGCAAGTGGAGGAGATAATAAAGGCTGCCTGAAGTTGGCGTATGCGTCCGCGTCGTTTAAACCCGGTGTGTGGGAACATTTTGGATTTCATGTTACTTACAATGACAACGGAAATGAAACAGTAGATAGAACTGCGACTGTGTGCAAGCATTGTGCAAAATGCATTCAATATGCTAATGGCAACACTTCTAATATGACATTTTATTTGAGAAGACATCACGCCAATGTGTCGATAACAGGAGAGAGCCGGTTAGGAAACAACTTCTACTGTCCGTAGCATTTAAGCAGCCTCTCAGTGAGAAGTTGGACAGGGCGATAGCCATAACTAAAGCATTGGGGATGTTTATAGCAAAAGATATGCAACCGTGCAGCGTGATTGAGTGTGAAGGATTTCGTCAGCTGATGAATGTACTCGAGCCGCGGTTTAATATTCCCTCTCCCCGACACCTTTTTTTTTTTTGCCAAATAAACGAAAAACATGTCATCATCAATGTCTTCTCTCTTGCTGTATCAAAATCTCACCTAGCTTTTACTCAGAGATGGTCCCAATAACGTGCTTAAAGTCAAGTCAAATTCAGTTAGTGCATGATTACATTACAAAAATGTTAATACTGTATCCTAAATTGTGGATAATTAAGCTAATAAGCTAAAAAATAACAACAAGAAACGTACAAAACCGAAAACCGTGACACTAAAACCGTGATACGAACCGAACTGTGGGTTTTGTAAACCGTCCCACCCCTAATATATATATATATATATATATATATATATATATATATATATATATATATATATATAATATATATATATAGAGAGAGAGAGAGAGAGAGAGAGAGAGAGAGAGCAGGGAAAATTTGTATTTGACACATCAGCATTTATTTTTGATGGCAATTATTTTTGACACCATCAAGCCAAATATTGAATTCATACAAAGAAATCAGAACATTTAAGTATACAAGTTGATTCATAATATATAAAGGGAAATGACACAGGGAATAAGTATTGAACACTTTATTTAATACTGTAGAAAAGCCTTTGTTGGTGATTACAGCTTCTAGACGCCTCTTGTATGGAGAGACCGGTCTGCATTGCTCAGGAGTGATTCGCTCTCTCTCTCTCTCTCTCTCTCTCTCTCTCTCTCTCTCTCTCTCTCTCTATATATATATATATATATATATATATATATATATATATATATATATATATATATATATATAATTTTTTTTTTTTTTTTTTTTAATTATTTTTATATTTTTTATTATTATTATTATTATTATTATTATTATTATTATTATTATCTGTGTTGTACAGCATTGACGACAGCATTGTATGTGCAAAAATAATTGGCATTAAAGCACATTCTGATTCTGATTTTTTTTTTTTTTCCATACTACAAATATAGATGCTGGCGTCCTCAAATTACATTAAGCGTAGCCAATAGGAGGAGAGATTAGGAAATAACTCCCGCCCCTTTTACCTGATTGGTTGTCAATCATTGGCGGAAAATGGGCGGAACTCGGCGTCGTACTGTTTACGTCTGTGTGTTGAAAGTAGGTCATAAGCGGGAGGAGGCTAGTAATATATACATATATAAATATATATAACCTCAGAGACATAAATTATTATTAATAACACGACGTTGTAACGGAGGAAGACCAGGATTCCCCGAGGGCTCTCCGGTGACATCTGCAAAGTCGGTAAATGAGCTCGAGCGGGCTGCTAAAGACGATAGCTGATGTTAGCTAAACCTTTGCTAACTTGAGCCGTTTAGCTAAACTGGATGCTACTTATTCTGCTTGAAGATATAATACAAGCACATTACTGTCACGTTCAACTGTCAAGCTGATGCTTTTGATACAAATAATAATAATTAATAAGCAAATAAAGAATGAGAAGTCGTAGCCTGGCTAGTCAGCTAGCTGGTCACTTTGATTAGGCCAAAAAAGGAGTTTTTATGCTGCCGTTTTAATTTCACGCCTTTCTATTTTTTTCTCTCTCAGGATTATAACTGATCGGGGATTCAGCACGATTTGTAAATGATTTTATTTATATGCGATATAAATATCGACGTGTAATTGAACACGACACGTTTTGAATGGACGCCTGGGTTTAACCCGGTTCGGTTGCACGTTGGATCGCGTGGCAGCGCGGTGTGAACCGGGAGAAGAAGGTTTTTTTGATAGACAAGTCTCTCGATGTCTCCGGGTGGGGGGACGCCACGGACTTGGTTTGGTTTTTTTTTTTTTTTTTTTGCATTCCTCATTATAATTATGATCAGAAGATGATGAGATGGAATAGATCATATAGAAGTTTGATCTGAATATAAATTATTAATTCATTAACATTTAAAATGATAAATAATTATTAATTAAATTGGGGACAACAATGACCTGTTGTTTATAAGGAACGATAAGTGGTTGTTTGGGAACAGTGATATCAGGAACAATAAATAGTTAGTGTTTAGATGGGAACATTTGATGATTAGTTGGAACATTAATGATCAGTGATT
Source organism: Silurus lanzhouensis (assembly GCA_039877035.1). Classification (NCBI taxonomy): domain Eukaryota; kingdom Metazoa; phylum Chordata; class Actinopteri; order Siluriformes; family Siluridae; genus Silurus; species Silurus lanzhouensis. Next base: position 1,468,822 of record JBCEWE010000126.1, read on the forward strand.
GGTTATTGGGAATAATGATAATGAGTGACTGGTTATTGGGAATAATGATAATGAGTGATTGGTTATTGGGAATAATGATAGTGAGTGACTGGTTATTGGGAATAATGATAGTGAGTGACTGGTTATTGGGAATAATGATAGTGAGTGACTGGTTATTGGGAATAATGATAATGAGTGACTGATTATTGGGAATAATGATAGTGAGTGACTGGTTATTGGGAATAATGATAGTGAGTGACTGGTTATTGGGAATAATGATAGTGAGTGACTGGTTATTGGGAATAATGATAGTGAGTGACTGGTTATTGGGAATAATGATAGTGAGTGACTGGTTATTGGGAATAATGATAGTGAGTGACTGGTTATTGGGAATAATGATAGTGAGTGACTGGTTATTAGGAACAATGTTGAGTAAGTGGTTGTTTGTTGGAAACAATTATAATAAGTAACTGGTTACCAGGAACAATGATAAATGAGTGGTTGGGAACATTAATGATCAATGATTAGATGGGAATATTAATAATGAGTGACTGATTACAGTAAAATCCCGTAGGACGAGCATAATTCGTTCTTTAAAATTGCTCGTACGTTCGAACTAATTTTCTCCATAGGAATTATTGTAAAAGTGATTTAATCCGTTTTGAACCCTCATTCGATCGCTTATTTCTTCACTTAAAAAGTATTTGTAGCCTATTTTAACAATCAAATACACCGTAATGTAAACATAATTTAACACTTACCCATGTGGTAGTGGTTGATTGCGAGTGTAAGACGCACACCATGCTCGTAACCTTCTTGGTTTTCATGGTAATTCTATTTACTTTTGTTTTCACAGCACCATCACTGATTTTCTTGGGAGACATTTTTCAAGATTTCTAGTGAAATAACTTTTTTTATTGTTATATTTGTATGTTTTTGCTGCACTGAACAACGAGAGCGACCGAGCGACACATGGCATCAACTAAGCGACTGATGCGACCCTCGACCGAAAATGGGGAACCGGCAGCGTGGGTTTGCTCGTGCCTTCGAAATTTGCTTGTGAAATAGGGTAAAATTTAGCAAGCAAGGTCGCTCGTATCTCCGTTTGCTCGTACTATTAGTTGCTGGTACAACAGGGTTTTACTGTATTGGAAACAGTATTAAGTGAGTGGCTAGCTGGGAACATTAATGATCATTGATTTATTGTTATGAACATTGTTCATCAATATACAGTGGAACCTCGATACTCGCGACCTCGATAGTTCGAGACTTTTCATTTGGAACCTGATTAAGAATAACTTGCGAAAAATCTGATAGTTCTCGAGTGGCTTGAAAGTTCAGAACAATTTGTACTAATAAATGTACTATATAAATAATATTCATTTAAAGTAGTAAATTAAACATGAGGAGTAATTCATAATGTTTGTTGAGTTTACAGTATATGTACAATTACCCTTGAAAAAGGAACCATCAAACGGAGAGAGTCAAAACCTCGCAATTTGTTTTTGTTACTCGCGAGGGGTCATAGAACGTAACCCCCATGGGTATTGAGGTTGCACTGTACTTAACAACTAACTTTTTTTATTTTATTTTATGGAACAGAAATTTACTCAGAAAACTTTTCAATTTGTTGCCCTTTTTAAGCTCTTTTAAATTAAAGTCATTAATGGTGTTGGTTCTGCTTTCAAAGTCAGAAATCTCTTTCTTTATCTCAGCTCTTGTATAAATAAGTTTGTGATGTCTTATTATTTAGCAGCTGTACAGTTCTAACTTCTAACCATACAAGTTCATTTAGATCTCTTGTTCATTAAAGTTTCTATTGACTTAAATGTTTACAGTTCTCACACAATTTAAACATTTCTATCTAATTCATATTTAACAGAATAAACCATTCCTTCTTCCCTAATACTTTGTGTTCTGTTGATTTTGGGGCATTTGGCAGACACTTATTCAAAGTGAATTACAGAAGTGTGTTGGTCTCACATTAAGTGCACTCTAAAACGGTTTCATTAGGACAATGACTAAGAATTACATCAGAATTAAATCTCGTATTTATAATTTTTTTCAAACAGAAAAGTGCTTATTTAATACTGCTGGTAATTATGTGTAGTTATCCATCATGGTATTGCAGTATTAATGTTAATGTAACTATGCAGTAAAGAATCATTTAAATGCACGCATGTTAAAGTAAAATATTATGAACCGATCAAAGCCTGCTCTTTAATAAGCTTTAAAAAAAAATACTTTACAAATAAATAAAATAAATACTGAGTAGATAGTGGATGGAAAATGTGTTAAATTGAAATATATCGATTGCCATTTTTATCTTCTTGAAATATAAATATAATTTTTTAATTATGAGCTGCTCTTCGTGCTATCAAGCACATTAAATTTGGAGATTCGCCACCCTCGATGGCTTCAGAGTCTCTCAATTCTGGAAAGAGCAGCATGAAACATTGCATTTGTTTTACAACTACAAAGTATTGTACATTCTCACGTGGGATTATTATTAGGGATGCACCGAATATTCGGCCACCGAAAATTTTCGGGCGCAAATGGCCCAAAAGTGCATTTTCGGTTTTCGGCCGAAAGACTTTGATCACCGAAAAAACAGGGCCGAAACAGTTTCTTGTGATGACGCAAAGAGAAACCGCTGCCTGCACGTGCATGTCTAAAACAACATGTCTGCAGTGTGGACGTGTTTCAGTATATCTGAGAAAGACCCACGGATAGCGATTTACAAAACATGTAATGCCGAAATTTCGTCTGCAAAACTTTCTCCACGTCGGGTTTAATTTGAAATCCAAACATCCCGATCGCTATGCTGAATATCAGAGGAACGCAAACGCACAGAAAAGCAAAACCCCTCCGAGCATGCGCACTCCGTCTGTGGCGGACGTTTTTGAAAAGGCAAGGAAGTTTCCCAGTGATAGTGTTGTATTGTATCTTTAAGCAGTTGCACTTGTTCTAAATGCACTTTGTTTTTATGAAAGAACATATTTAATTGTACAACCGTTCAGCAGGCCAGAGGGCCTTTACATTATTATTTAATGTACACATGAGTGCATTTAAGTTAAACATTTAAGACTAAATTTTAATTTATTTTATCCTGTGCATTGTTGCAATGTGCTATAAATAAATGTATATAATTTGTAATTGATTTATTCTTTTTAAACTTTAATATTAATTATGCAATTGAAATGCCTTGATTTTAGTAAGGTTAGTACACAGTCATAGACAAATGCAATGGTATTAATAATTGCCATAATTTCTTTCGGTGTTTCGTTTTTTTCGGTTTTCGGCCTTGCTTTCCTCCTTTTTCGGTTTCGGCCAAGAATTTTTATTTCGGTGCATCCCTAATTTTTATATATATAAAAAAAAAACGCCCAGTGCTTTGGCTTTGGCTAATAACAAATTATTTCTTCCTGATTAACAAAGAATTTTTTATTTTTTTTCTGAGAGAAGTGGGCTGAAATCTGTGAACTGTTAAACAAATCTAAACTTGTACAAAGCAGTTTAAATATACAATAAATAAATAAATAAACCTGCACATAAAGGAAAATTAGAACATATTATAAATAAAACAATTCAGAGTAAATCCTGTTGTTTTTTTTTTACCACCATATAATTCTTGTTTTATAATGCTTGATGCTCTGGATAAATTTTTGATGATTATTAATGGCCGCTATGTGATTTAGTTGCAGGTGTGGCATGTCCAGGCGCAGCCGAAACAGTCGAGCGTGGCGTAGTGTGTGGAGTGGAATCCAGCGGGATGCTGATGCAAAGACACTGGTGCTGCCCTCGGAGAGCGATGAATGGGGTTGTGACCGCCTACAGGTCAGCATATGCTCCAGAGTCGGCCATGATTAGCTGAACAAAAAAAAAAAAAACGAGTTGGGTGCACTAGATATACAGTGTTCTCTTAGAGTACAGTTTTTTTTTTTTTTTTTTTTTTGGGCATATTGTTTGAATGTAGGCTGATGTCACGCAGTGTTTAATGCTGTCCTGAAATACGAATGCTTCACTATGTATAAGCACCCAACTATCACACACATGATCTACTGTATTTGTGTTGTTTAGTACAGTGACTCAGATTCAGAGGCAGAGTATTCTGGCATACCCTCAGTGCCAAGTGCAGTCCCAGTAACCGGAGAGTCGTACTGTGGATGTGATTTGGAGATGGAAGTGAGTTATGACCCACGTCTACGCAGTTACGCACGTCTGCGAGACTGCCACTGCGGCGAAGATGACCAAGGTACATGTGCACACTTTTCACACACCTTTTTTTTCCTTTTTTCTTTGCTCTAATTATGTATTGAGTGTCTGATTGTGTGTGTGTGTGTGTGTGTGTGTGTGTGTGTGTGTGTGTGTGTGTGTGTGTGTGTGTGTGTGTGTGTGTGTTAGAATTTGACTGGGTGTGGGATGAAGGCAGCCGGTCAGCGGCCACACTGCTGAGCTGCGAGAACAGGAAGGTGAGCTTCCACTCGGAGTACAGCTGTGGCACGGCGGCTATACGCGGCTCCAAGGAGCTCTCTGAGGGACAGCACTTCTGGGAGATCAAAATGACCTCTCCAGTCTACGGAACTGACATGGTGCGACTCTTGAGTTTCAAACCTTTGTTCATTTAGTGTACTTTATCTTGGTAAACTTTAATTTTCGGTCTTTAGGGGATTTAGTCTGCAGGCGTTGTCACCAAACATACAATTTTTAGGGTCTCGCCTTGCCCTTTTTAACTGTTTTTCCCCATCAGTGTACCCTACAATGTTGCTAGTAAAATTGATATTTTTTATTTTTGCGTGATTGGATATCTGTTTAGCAATGTTTCCACCTCTTACATAAATATGTTAATAAAGAGTTTGTAATCAAAACACTGAGAAAACGTTTTGTTTAACAGGGAAATTTATATTTCTTATTCATAAATCATCTGTGTAATAAACTTTTTGTGTTTTGTAGATGGTAGGAATCGGCACATCAGACGTCAATCTGGACAAATACCGACATACGTTCTGCAGTTTACTGGGAAAAGATGAAGACAGCTGGGGATTATCATACACCGGTAAATACTCTACAAGGCACTGCATGCAGCTGAAACCAGTATCCATCAATACAACAAAGTATGTTTGCTGACATCTGGTCTGTTAATATTTAGAACATGTTTATCATGATGTTATCACTTTATGCAAAGCAATACAAGTTCATTCATTCATTGGTGCGTCCAAATTTCTAGCATGTAATGCAAGAAGAAAGGCATCCACAATACTCCATACAGTACAATTTTATCTTTGTTTTAATATAATGTATAACTAATTACGAGTGTTCGTGTCCAGGGTTGTTGCATCATAATGGTGACAAAGTGAGCTTCTCATCGCGGTTTGGTCAGGGATCCATCATAGGCGTTCACTTGGACACCTGGCATGGAACTCTCACCTTCTTTAAAAACCGCAAATGCATCGGTAAGAGGATTTCATGCTAAAATAATCTACAGGTTAGCACAGTAGAGACACGTCAGCAATAGAAAATGTGTGTTTGAGCAGCTTTAGGGGCATACATTATCAGGCTCATTATAGGAGGTGATTTTCATTCCATCTTTTTAAACACTGACATGAAAACTTTCACAGTTTAAAAAAGGGTTTTTTTAAACATTTTAAATATAGCTTTGTCACATTACCCATTAGGTTTACTTTTGGCGTGCTCTACATAGTTTTATTTCTGCCCTTTCCAATACATTGATTAGCTTAAAGATGCAACTTGTAGCACACCTTTTCCTGCACTTTTATCACAAATACAAGATAAATGAAAGATACTGTAGATAAAATGATATTCCTATGCAGTTCACCATCATTTATTCTTTTGCAAGCTTTCTTTTGTTTTTAATTATTAAAAGATGTATTTATTTAAGGTTTTAAAATTGTCTTTTTATTGCCCAAATACTGATCCAAAGAAAGTGGTGATGTTTATAGAGAAGATGAAGGCTTTACGAATTTTTGTTATAAATGCAATTTTCCGTACAAGCAGAAGAGGGTGCTAAATTCACTTTAAGTGAAATAAGTCCACAGTTAAAGACCATGCAAATTGCTCATAGGAGTTAATAAATGTAAACCACAGACTGAATAAGGATGTTATGTTGGTAGATTTATATGTATGTTATTTACATTTTTTTTATTTATGTGTGTGCGTGTGTATATATAGGTGTGGCTGCTACAGAGCTGCAGAATAAGCATGTATACCCCATGGCATGTTCCACAGCTGCCAAAAGCAGCATGAAGGTGATCCGCTCAGTCTCCGCCCCCACCTCCCTCCAGTACCTCTGCTGCTGGCGCCTACGTAAGCTTCTCCCTTCAGGAGCTGATGCCCTTAGAGTACTTCCCCTCCCACCAGGACTCAGGCACCTCCTACATTCCAAACTTGGCTGGGTGCTAAGCTTAGACCACTCACATATGCATTCAAACTCGAACACACACACGCCCGCCGGGCCATCTTCAGGCAGCGAATCGGACGGCTGTGCTTCCGACCCAGAGGCCTGCCAGAGGAAACGCTGCCGCTGGACCTAAGGCGATAACGCACACTCTTGCAGTTAACACATTGTCAAGTCTTTTCAGTTTCTGCCTCCTATGCAGCGGACTGGGAGATTAAAAAAAATGTCTTTAAGGTTTTAATGTAATGTTTAACAAGAAGCCTGTCCACATTAAGGATACCATTTGATTTTAAATTCTGTGGAACAGTTCAAATTGCATTTCAATGTGTGGATCATAGTCAGTCATGCAAATTTAATACTTTTCTCAATGTACAGATAAAAAAAAAAGCAACATACGCACATGTTGTCTGATGCATTACGACTAAACATGGAACTGTCTTTCAGTTTTATAGCATAAATGTTTCTGCTCTTCAGGGTTTTTGGAACAAAAAAACATTTTCCATCCCACATGAACAGTTGTATAAAGCTTTTCCAGTATTGTCTTTAACTATAACCTTCAGCACTGTGCACTTGTCTACATAGCTTATATCCAAACACAAAGAATGAGTGAAATGGAGACTGATTGATTGTTGGATTTAGTTATCAGTGATAGTACCAAAAAAAAATAAAAATACATAATTTACTATCCAAGTGTGCAAAGAGGCCGGTCTCATCAGTACAGCACTGACATGCTGAATCTAGTACTGTATGTTACATTGAGCGTTTACTTAGTGCTCCATCTGAGAAGTTGTAATGTATTTTTATACAGCTTTTCCACAATATGCTGATGTATACTGTAGGGTGTCATCAAAACGGAGGCGCCAGCATTTGCGGTTTAACTGTAGTACGACTGGAATTAATCGATGCATCATCCGTTCAATCCATGTCCTTTTTTTGTAAAATTGGTTTCCCCATATATTATGGTTTTGAGAACAGTGTGTGCTGCTTAATACATAGACTAATGTTGGTCTGTATATTAAGTTTGACGTCTAGATTTTAAACAAATGATAAGTAGATGACAACCTTCAGGAAATGGCAGTAACCAGTTTCATAAGTGGAGAGTATTTTTTTGAGGCAACACTACTAACATCGAAGCACATTCTGGATGTTTGTCAAACACTTGTGGTTTTGGCAAAATCTTGATTTCTGTGCATCCACACTGAGTTGAACTACATCACCAGACATACCAGTGGGTCATTCAGGTCATTTCATCAGAGTACTTTTTAGCTACGACATTGGCGTACAGCTCCAATGATGCCAGCTTTCTGATGTTTTTGCAATATTCCTGATTTAAATTCTCATATCACCCATTGCTGGTGACTTCTAAATATACGTTTTCTGTATGTAGACATCCGGGTTTGTTTTGCAGGAATACAGTTTCAGAACATATAAATTGAACGGACGTTGCACTAATTGTAATATCTAGTCTGCTTGCTACATCAGTATGAGACACTCTAAAGCAGATTTCAGCCCGAACACAAAAAAATCTGTACTGCTGACTAAGAAAGCTGACAATTTGCTTTTTATAATGGTTAATTCATCTTGCATTCAATTTATCTCGTCAAAGTTCACACCCTTGAATTTGCAAACTGTACTGCTTAATGACCTGTTGGTGTACAGCAAGGTATACTCTGGTCTTAGCTTGGGAATAGTGCAGAGTTAAATTAGCTGTTTATGAAAAGGCTTTTCTGTTAAATTCCTCGTCTTTCTCCGCTTGCCTGGATCTTACTTTTATTAATGTTAGTACTTCTGTCAAAAAACACTTTCTTGGTACAGCATTGAACCTGACAAGTTATGTTCCATCTTCGTTACTATCATTGTATTGATTTCTCCACTGTCCTGTCAGATTGCACTTTTGTATTATTCTACATTTAATATTTTAAAACCTCATTAATGCTTTTAATCATTTTACTCCATTTCCCTTTGCTGAGTCAGTCAACTAGTGTTTTAACATCTAATGGGTGTTGGGGTTTTTTCTGTTTTGTTTTTGCTGACATTTCTCTATTTTTTACCAAATCCTGGCAAAATCTTTGTTGCTCACTGGCATAATACTGTTGTGCAAAAGTGGAAACCTGTGAATCGTGCACAAATGTGTAAAACGCTGCCATGGAAACACCTGCATGAACCTGTGATTTGGACTCACTTTGGTCTTAACTCAGCATTTGTGGTGCTCTTTGCCATCGTTATTGCTTTTCTAGGGCTTCTTACTAGGGCCACTTCTACCATGATGCAAAGCAGAAACACCCGAATTAAAACGAAACAGAATGTGCCCACAATGTAAACCATTAAATGTGAAGTTGTTTGTTTTGTTTCAAGATCTTCTTTTAACTCAGCAAGGGGAGCTGATGTTCTCAATTCATATGCTGTTTGAACAGAGTACCTGCCCTTGTTCTTATAACCATACTTAACATCTCTCTGTGAGGGTTGTTTTTAACAAGTATGGGAGTTTAAGTGTGTATAGGTTTTGTAATTCACTTAAAAGAAATAAGTCTTTATGCATTAAAGCACTTTCCTTTCATTGTATGCATATGCACACAGATTCTTTATGCTCTGTTATGTACATATTGTATGTATTCGCTTATTCTCTTTTCTTTGTCTCCCTTTACTATATGTCGAGCATGGGCTTTAACTGATGTTTGAATAAAAGGATGAAAATCATATACGTATGAGGAGAAGAAGGCTGGATATGTAGGTTGTTTTTTAAACATAATAAAGCATTGAAAAACTCAGTGTTGTCTCGGGGTATTTTTTTTTAGATTTTCCCCTTACACCAATGCAAAGACAAATAGTGAGAAGGTGGAGGGCAGTCAAGTTTAGTGAATTTTTTTGTGAATGAAACCCCTGTCTGCATAAATATCATCAGACATTTATTTCAATACATAATTTCCTCCATTCCCAGTCTTTAGATACATTACTTGACCTATAATGCTTTATTTGCATTACAAATATTGGCTTGGGGAAGTACTGCACCTACGCATAATTTCTAAGTGACTTTTGGCAAACATTAAGCAATTAAGATTAGTATTAGTATTACTGGTATTAGTAGTATTTGTATTTGTACCAAAGGTCTAGAGACTGGACTCATTTGCACAACACTCACTCAACTGTACTTGATTATTTAACTCGTCACACTTTCTGTCTACCAGAATGTAAATAAATTGTTAATTTTATTCCTTTTTATCCACCCAAAACTATCTCTGACTTTCAGAGCTCTCACAGCTACAATATCAGATCAGTCCTGCTGTCCTAAAGACCAAAGAAGTGCTAGTGAACCTTCCTAGCAGATTCTAACAACTAAAAGCAACAAACAGAGCAGTGTGACAGTGTGATTTTTATAAGGGCCATCACCTATGGAGGATGAAAAAACACTTAATAAATAAATACATGCAAGAACACCTAAATAAGTAAACTAACAAACAAAAAAAATGCAAAAAAAACGAATGAATAAATAAATGCAAGAATAAACAAACAAACAAAAATACATGTAATTCCCTCTTTTTTAGCACAAACATTTTATTCAAACACCTTCATTATTGATGAATGTGTTCTTTAGTAGTAAATAAATACACTAATCCTACAGCATCATGTTGTTGTTTAAATCCTACAGCATCATGTTGTTTTTTAAATCTTGCAACCTCGTGTTGTTGTTTAAATCCTACAGCATCATGTTGTTTTTTTTAAATCTTGCAACCTCGTGTTGTTGTTCGAGTTGCTGTTGTTGTTTAAAAATTGCGCCAAAATTGAAAACAAAACAGTGCCACGTGGACGTCACTGGAGCGGTTGATCGGAGCTGCACAGCTAGAAGAAAATACATCTTTTTATCGACAATGGGGATTTTTGGTACCTTTTTGCCCTACAACGTCGCTCTGATGCAGCTCTCCTTGACGGGATACTACACCTATCGCAGGCTGAAGTGGAGAAACGATCGGCTCGCTGATCGTCAACCTGCTCACGGTAAGAAATGCTCAGCCTTAACGTCTTGCCTGGAGGTTTCTAATAAGCCTATAGCTTACAGATAGTCTCTTGGTGGAAAACCAGACCCTTTCATATCTCTGAAAAGCAGAACATTTTTAGGCTCAGAGCTAATGCGGTTATCTAAGCTAACATTAGCCCGTGATGCTACATGGCTAAAATGAAAAGGATTGAAAGTGTAAAAGATTTATGATGTGAGGAATAAAAACACATCGAGTCCCAACATGATCACTTTTACACTTTTAAAAGTTTCTCTCGCTGCTTGAAGAAGAAAATCTCAGGAACATGGTGGTGTCATGAAGCAGGTCATGAAACTGTTAGCGCTATGAACTTCTTCCTCTCATGCCTACAGCAAAACTATTTATTCAAACAGTTTATTCCTAATAAAGAGGCGAAAAATTTCACTTTTTAATAAAAAGCGTCATTTAATGTTGTTTATTGAATTGTCCGAGTTACTGTTCATACATCTTGTAGTCACGTTCCTTTTTATTCTTCTCTTATAAAATAAAACATAAATAATGTATATATTGAATAATAATGAATATAAGCCTGTAATGTAAGTCACACTGTCAGATATAAAGACATGCTGATGATAGAGAGTCGTTTTTGAATTGTTTTCGTTCCATCGTTGATGTAAATGTTACTAATTTATTTGATAATTTCTAAAAACATCCTGGAGTATAATCCTCTACAGTAAGTACTGATTTATTTCAATGTGATTAATTGTATTTTATTACAGAACCTGTGCTGGTTAATAACGTGGAGAAACGGGCTGCTGTTCTTCAACGTCAGGCGTCAGCAGCTCCTCTGGTAATTTTACATTTACATTTGCGGCATTTAGCAGAGGCCCTCATCCAGAGCGACGTACAAAAATGCTTTGAGTTTCTATCAATGAATAAATCCACACTGGTACACCAGTTTGCAAACTTAATATCAATATAACTCTTAAATTCTACACAGCAAACTTGGAAAGTGCTGATTTAAGTGTTTCCGGAAGAGGTAGGTCTTCAATCGTCGCTTGAAGCAAAATTTTCTGTTTCATTTCTTTTTCATTGTCATGTTTCACGACTGTTTTTTGTCAGCCGAACCTCTTTTATCTAAACGAATCAGCTCTCCCTGAATATATTAAACAGGTTCACGCCGAGTGAATGTTTTGCTTCTTGATCTTCTTATTAAGTTTGATTTATTGACATTATTTGGATCTCCAACTGCATTTTAATCACACAACCTTGTTTTTGGTTTTACAGCCAGGTTTTGGTTACGTCTTTTGAAAAAAGCTGGCTTGATTTTTTTTAGAAACCTTTTAAAAGCATAATATTTTTGCAGGTGTTTGGCCTCATCAATCAATGAAATATTTCTTGCTGTACATACAGATCGTTTCCTCCTTTGGCGTTTTTGCCCCCTAGCTCGGATTTTTCTCCTCTAGCGTTTTTCTTTAACGTATAAACTGTCTGTAAAAGGAGTTTTCAATTTCACATGAAGATCTCATGCAAGTGTAATTCAATCACTTGGTACTTATGGATTTAATGTAGACATATGTAGTGTAGACAAACATATTACAGGGAAATATGAAATTTTTTTTGTTGAAATTGAACTCAATGTGACTTTACCATTTACATCACAGTCTCATGAACCCCATGCAGTGCCACAGTGAACCTCTGGTTGTGAAACCATGCTGTGAAGGAAATTTTGGATGTGCTTGCATGAAGCTGCCTACATAAGAATGACAGTGTAATCTTTGTGTTATAGTTTTCACGTCTCATCGGAGCACGTAACCTGTACAAAGCACAATAAAGGACCCGGTTCTTCTATACTAACTCCAACATCTCCCACTCTGAGGTATTCTACCAAAGTCACTGTTCAGCACAGCAGTAGAGATACAAGTCTAACCTTTTAATAAACAGATGAGTGTTCGAAGGTAATGAAGTTGTCATTGTTATATGCATGGATTCTCGAGCTACTTCAGGAGTGAGTACAATTTCACCAACCTACAACCTAAAGCTTTAGTAAGTACAGTGACTACATTTATCATTTTTTCTCTCTTAAGCAGATCTCTGGGAGAGTGAGAGAGTTGGCGTGTCGCACCACTGACTCTGATTCTAAGGTATGTCATTGTCTTAGACTTGATCTACTTTATGCTGTTTTCTGTGTGTGAGACAGTGACGAAGAGGAGGAAGGAGACAGAGCAACATGTCACACCTCTCTAACACACACACACACACACACACACACACACACCACACACACACACACACACACACACACACACTGTTTTATCGTGTGATCAGGACATTTCAGGAAATGTATTTTTTTCTATTCATCCTCATTAGTAGATTAAACTCTGCAATGTCCTGGTCATACTTCTTTCTACACTTTTCCTCTCTCTCTCTCTCTCTCTCTCTCTCTCTCTCTCTCTCTCTCTCTCTCTCTCTCTCTCTCTCTTTCTCTCTCTCTCTCTCTCTCCTCTCTTTCTCTCTCTCTTTCTCTCTCTCTCTCTCTCTCTTTCTCTCTCTCTCTCTCTCTTTCTCTCTCTCTCTCTCTCTTTCGCTCTCTTTCTCTCTCTCTCTCTCTCTCTCTCTCTCTCTCGCTCTCTTTCTCTCTCTCTCTCTCTCTTCTCTCTCTCTCTCTCTCTCTCTCTTTCGTTCTCTACATCACATGTTGCTCAAGATCTCCACGGGTCTGTAAATAATTTTTTCATCGTTATATTATGGATTTTATAATATATTTTACTTAACATTTTATTATATATTTCACAAGATTTTTTGTGATTAACTTTTATTAGAAATGTAACTTTATCATACAGTTAAGTTTTTATTATACATTCAACTAACTTTTTGAAAATGAACTTTTATTAGACATTGCCATTTTTTGTTAAAGTTTAAGTCTTTTAACCTTTTATTAAGCGTAAGAACCTTCGATTATATTTTAGTATACATTTAGATACAACTTTGAAAATGTGTATTAAACATTTAATGTTTTTCAGGCACCCTGTTATTATATTTTAATATACATTTAGATTAAACTTTTAAAATATTATTTAACAATTAACGTTTATTAAGTTTATTATATTTTAATATACATTAACATTAAACTTAAAAAATGTAATTAAACACAACATTTTAATTTTTTTAATTTAACTATTTTTAATAAAACTATTAATCGATTGGTTATAATTTATTATACTTTTTAAATGTTTTATTATACATTTGACATTTTTTGCCATTTTTGTTCAAGTTTAAGTTTTTACTGAGATTTTTAACCTTTAATTAAGCATAAGAACCTTTGATTATATTTTAGTATACAGTTAGATAAAACTTAAAAAATTGTACTAAACACAACGTTTATCAAGCACGCTGTTTTTTTATTTTAGTATACATTTAGATTAAATTTTGAAAATTGTACTAAACAGTTAACATCTATATGAACCCATTTTTTTTTCTTTTTTATACATTCACATAAAACTTAAAAAAATTTATCAAAAAAATTATTCAAACTATTGATAGATTTATTATAATTTATTATTTATTATTAATAATAATATAATTATTATTATTATTTTTTTGTTTTTGTTTTATTATACATTTGACATTTCATTAAACATTAAATCTTTATTGAATGTTTCAACTTTCTATTGTGATTGTATTTTTCTATTGTACATTTAAATTTATTAAACTTAAAAAATATATATTGATAGCCTTGTAATTATACTTGTAACTTTATTAGGCTTATAGGCTTTATGTAGACTTGTTTTTATCCATTTAATAAACATTTATTAAATTAACCATTTGTCATCTGTTTAGCTCATGTTTGAGTTCGTGTGATTATTTTCATTTCTTCTTATTGTTACTTTAGAAACAATCTTTTCTAGAGACTCCTTTCCATGATGGAAATATGGTGTATAACGGTGACTCATGTACTATTACCTCATATTTTTAAGTGGATTTATACATCACAGATTCTACTAATACAAGCAATAAACATATTGTAGTGAATTAAACAAATGTGTAGTAAACAGTAATGGCAGAAACATTGCAGAAATTCAGGATAGTGCATTGACATGGTTCTCTGATTTGCAGAATTATATTTGTTATTAAATCCATTTCAGATGTAATTATTTTATTGGAAACATCACCTAAAACATTAGTCAATAGAATTAATTAAATGAGACTTAATGTAACGAAAGCAGAAGTACACACTAAACAGTGTATAAAGATAGTCAATGTTTTGAATTTCCGCTTGGGATGATTAACATGATCTTTACTCAGTAGAGTCACTGGACAGAAAATTTTAAAAATAGGTGAAAACACTGCACAGCGAGTCAACGTCAGATTTTATTCCCTCAAGTGATGTGTGCTGGTAGGATTTAGTATGAACTATGGTTATTAAGGCTCTGGGTTACTGATCAGAAGGTTATTGTCAAACTGCCACTCTTAGAGCCCTTTAGCAAAGCCCTTAACCCTCAGTGTTCCAGGAACGCTGTAACATGGCTGACCCTGCACACTGACCCCATGTTCCTACATTGCTGTGATGTGCGAAGAGATAACAATTTCCTGTGGGATCAAAATAGCATTCTAAAATGTAAAAAAATAAAGCCATTGGGTGAGGGACAGCCTGTTGGACATGCCTTTTCAGCCATTTTTGAGCTATGATGAGGAAAGGAAGGCTGAACATGTATAGGAAAAGGCATTTCCAGCAAAGTTCCTTCCAGAGGTTCACATGGCAGTAATAATTAGATTTTAGCGCTTCAGGATTATTACATTTGAGGGAAATTTGGTGGTTGTGGACTTTGGCAGGGGAGAAGCTTCTACCAACTTAGGTTTAATGGGACTCCTATCAAAAAGAGTAGACAATTTCCCTAAATTGGTGTTAATATCACACAGGATGTGTCATAGTGCTGCTACATCAGCATTCTGGTGAAGAAGCCCCTGAAAACCTCATAGCCTGGTTTGAGAACAGGTCCAAGCAGGACAGGTGAGCTCTCCAGACGATGACGAGATCGGCTGATTGTAGCATCTGCACTTATCTAACCTGCAGTTTATGTACATCAAGAAGTGCTGGACCAAGACCTGGTATATTAAGGACCGCAACCATCAAAATCTATTGACTCTACTGTCTACTGTGTAGAGAAACTGCTTCATTAAAGCATTTGTTCATCCTTTTATACAATCTAATACACTGATTTAATGGTCAGGCTCATTTCATGCTACACCACAGGATTCAAAAGTGACATAAATTGTGGTTAGTCATGCAAAGTAAAAAGAGAAACTCTTGTTTTTTTTTTTATATATTTAGGAGTTAAAATTGTAGTACATTATGTTTAAGATTATTGACATATTCTTGGCTTATTCCCGGCTGTCGCTGAGACATCAGTGTCCCACAGCCGGAAAACGTCTGGCGTGAAAGACGCAGCTGTATTACCAACTGACAAGTTAACGGTACTATGGTACTATGACCTTTGGTACTATAGTACTATGGTACAATACTACCGTTGGTACTATTGGTACTATAACCTTTACCAGTCATAGTACCAACATTTAAAGTACCCACCCAAAGCTCTACTTTTAAATATTTTTTTTTTATATTTCCCAATATAAATATAAATATAAACAATATAAATATGTTTTAAATATGTCCCTTATAAACCAGATGAGCAGAGATTTTATTGCAGGTCACTTCAGTTTTAGCGCCCTCGTGCGGTCAATATGAGGTAGGGGCATTTTTGACGTCATATTTTGATCTGCATCGTCTCGCGAAGAGGTTCGAGGGATAACACGTGTACACGTGCTGCAACAGCTGCAAGCGACGCTTTTTCATTCGGGCTGCATGCTAAACTGCATGCTGTGTTGCTACACGTGAAACTGACACACACACACACACACACACACACACACACACACACACACTCTCCCATCCCGTTATTTTTCCTGCTGTACTTCTCCAATAAGGGTTGCCAGATCTGTGCAAGTATGCCAAGTAAAAGTAGGAAGGACCACAGCATATGAAATTTACTGCTACTGCTTTATTTCTTTTATCTCACAGCAATTTAACATTTACAGTTACGTTTGATGTAAAATGTCAACAATGAACACGTGTTTAATGTTGCATAATACATTACAGCAGCTATAAAGCCAACCAACCAACCAACCAAACAAACAAACAAAAAATCCCCAAATCCTCTGTCCTCCTCCCACAGTGTAAAAACTTGTAAACGATGACACTGGAAGTTCCTTTTATGCTTGAATGTTAAAAATCCTTTATTGCTCTAACTTGTAGCACATCCTTCCCAGCTCGGTTCACCTCCCTTAGTGTCCAACTTCTCATACAGCTCCTCCTATGCCTTTTCCTTTGCTTTCGCCACATCCCTCTTCACCTCCTGCTCCATCTCCTTGTACTCCTGCCTACTTTTCTCTTCTCTCTGTCGATCCCAATTCTGTTTCTCCAACCTCCTTCTCCTTATGCTTTTCTGCACTTCCTCATCACCCCTTCAACTTCCAGCTTCACGTTCATCACCCTATCAGAAACTCTCTTCACCTCCACTACACTCTTACTGTACTCTTCCTTCAGAATCACCCCTACACCATTTCTCTTTAAATCCACACCATGATAAAACAGTTTAAACCCACCTCCAGTGTTCCTGGCCTTATTCCTTTTCCACTTTGTCTCCTGAACACACAACAACCTTTCTCCTCTCTATCATATCTGCTATCTCTCTCCCTTTACCAGTCATAGTACCAACATTTAAAGTACCAACCCGAACCTCCACACTCCTCCACTTCTCCTTTCTCTGCTGTCTCTGTAGATGTCTTCCTCTTCTCGTTGGTCGTTGGCTCGTTGGTCGTTGGTAACCCGGGCCTCGAACCGATCTGGTATGAAATTTGATTTGGCACATTTTATGCTTGATGCCCTTCCTAACGCACCCTCCCCATTTATCCGGGCACTAAGAATGCACTCTATTGTGCAACCCTAATTATCTTCTTCTTCCTCTTTTGGCTTCTCCCATTAGGGGTCGCCACAGCAGATCATCCGTCTCCATACCTCCCTGTCCTCAACATCTGCCTCTTTCAACCCAACTACCAGCATGTCTTCCCTCACCACCTTCATAAACCTCCTCCTTGGTCTTCCTCTTTTCCTCCTTTCTGGTGGCTCCATCCTCAGCATTCTGCTACTGATATACCTCATGTCCCTCCTCTGCACGTGTCCAAACCATCTCAATCTCACCTCCCTCACCTTGTCTCCAAAACGTCCTACATGCGCTGTCCCTGTAATAAACTGGTTTATATTGGTGTTTAATTACTGTATGCTCCAAAACTCATTTTATTATGCTAAAAATGGGCAAAAGACATGCATTTATTGTATGGCTCTGGAGGAAGGGTACAAATTAGTACCTTTATTTGTTTATAATACATATTACATTGTGCTAATTATTTAGAAATAAAGCATTTACTAGTTTATATGTTTCAGAAGATTTGTACCCAAACTAAATTTTTGAATTGATTCTAAAAACAGTGTCCTAGTTTCCTGGGATATGTACAGATCAGGCAACTCCGGAGGCGGGGCTTCGAACCGCACACCCGCGCGCACACGCGGTCCCGTTAGTAGAGCTCAAATGAGCTGCCAGTAGAAGCGCACTGGGTTTTAGGTTTCACTCCAGTGCAGAGTTTATTATATAGTTCTAGTTGAGGTTAGACAGAAGTTCGATAGAAACGTGGCTGGGAAGCTTGAAGTTCTGCCCTGGTGTGTGTAGGCGCACTGTGATTTCTGCGTGTTCAGGCAACATAGGCGAGAACTCGAGAAGGCACACGACCAAAAGAAAGCAAGTGAGAACGACTTGCATTTTCCCCCTCCCCAAGTAAAACCAGCTTCTCAAAAAAGGTAAACTTAAGTTTCTCCATAGCTTCTGTCCTTCAGCCTGGTGCTACAAGTCAATACTTTTTGTGCAACATCTAAAGAACTTCTAAAGAACATCTGCACGAGTGGGGTATTTTTTTAAGCTTCAACCAGAGAAGTTCCTCCTGTTTGTTTTCTTTTCTTTTTGGAGTGCACACGTTTCCACGTCTCAGCCTGAGCACTATTTACCCTGCAGGCAGTGGTGGAAGTGTGAACTTCAGTATATTACTTACTGGATATATTTCCTGTGATCTACTGATCTGCATCACTGTATAATTAGTGAATTATTTCCATTAACTCAATTAATAACATACAAAAACGAGCAAACAAACAAATAAAAATATAATGTTAATAATAAATGAGTTAAAAAAACAAACAAACAAAAAAACCCAATGTGTGAATATTAAAGCAATTGTACTTTTTTCTTTTTTGATTGTAGTATAATTTTTGGAAAGAAAAAGCATGATGGCAGAACACTTCTAAAGCCTTAATTGTTTATTGATTTGTTCCTCAGGGGAAACTTTTTTATAGCTCCTGTGTTTGACCCTGTAGATCAGCAGGGTTCCCTTTCAGAACAACTTCCTCAGGAACTCCTTTTTTTTTTTTTTTTTTTTCTTTTCCATTTCCATTTTCTTTTTTTTTTTTTTTTTATTTGGATTGGAATTGAATTAATAGAAGAATCAATTGTAGTGTGTAATTGAATTAAAAATTTTTTTTTTTTTTTTTTTTTTTTTTTTTTTAAATTGCATTCTTTTGTAAAGGAACAAAAAATGTATCGTAGTACAGAATAAGCGTAAATTGTTCTTTGGATTGTTCTTCGGCTGGGAAACTTTTTGTTATACTTTCTGCTTTGAAACGTAGAACAGCAGGGTTCCCTTTTAGGACAGGTTCCTCAGGAAATACTTTGTTTTTCGTTTCTTTCCATTGGAATTGTATAGTGTGAACTTAGAAATGTAATGTCATTAAAACAAAATTTTGTTATGTGAAGAATTTTGTCCGCAAAAATAAATACACCATTTTTACAGGACATTTTTAAGTCCAAATTAGTTTTTTTTGCATATGTAAAGTTTATTTTAGTAGCTTCTTTCTATAGAAGAGCAGGGGGTTCCCTTTCAGAAAAGGTTCCTCGGGGGGGGGGGACTTTTTACTGAAACTATAAAAGTTAAGCAAATTGTAGAATAGTCAAGTCATATTTGGGATTTAGTGGTGTCAGTCATTAATGAAGAATTTAGTGTCCCCACCTGTCATGACGATGACCAGGGTTCGAACACAGCTGCTGCGATTGTGCAAGCTGGTTCACTTTCAGTGCCGACACGAAGCCCAGATAAATGGTTGTCTGGTTGCTTCAGAAGGGCATGCAGCATAACAATATGTGCCAAATCAAATATGTCAATTATAATTATGACCCTTGACAGGAGCAGTCCTTCTGAAAAGATCATCGGTCATTAAAGAAGTATTACAGTGATTTTTTTTGTTATATATGAACCCTTCTAGAGAAACTTTCAAATCAATAGTGTTTATAATGGTAATGAAGGAACAAGGTTTATAGGGGGAATCCAAAGGGTTTTTCAAAATTCTTTTTTTGACAACACAAAGATAAATAAAATGCAGACAATTTATTATTATTATTTTTTAATAATTTTGTGTTGTGAAAGTTTCAGTTCTCCAAAAAGTCCCTAACAAAAGTGTTTTTTACTTTCCTAGCTTATGACAACCTGAATATTATTTCAAAGCCAAATGATTGACACTTTTTTTTTAAAATTTTTTTAAATATTTTGTGAATATGACATATACAAACCTAAAATCTGTCATGTACCTCAAAGCCGTCTGGCTGTGTTGCATTTAACATACTTTTCTTTTTCTTAAATATGAATGACTCCAGCTTTTTCTATATTCAAATTCTTTATTCAAATTTTCTTTATTAAAATACTCCACGTACACACAAATTCCGAAAAAATCCGATTTGGGTTTGGAAATTCAAATATGTTTCCCCGGGTTTCCTGTTTATTGGATTATCTTAAATATTAATTATCTTATTTATCTTAAGAAAAAAAATCTTTTTGCTTTTGTGTGAATTTACCGATTAAATGTGTGGACACACTTGACTAAATATTTAAAAAAGACTAAAATTGTTAATGAAATAAGCTTTTAACACAAATGAACACATGCAACTATTGAAGTTGAAATAGGTGTAAATTCATTGAATAATCAGTTATTAATACAGTATGTGGGTAAAAGTTTGTGGACACCTAACCTTAGTATGTGCTTTTCAAACATCCTATTCAACATTTAGTCCACATTTGCTGTTATAATAACCTCCACTCTTCTGAGAAGATGTTTCATTAGATTTTGGAGTGTGTTTGTGAAGATTTGTTCTTATCCTAATGTAGGATGAGGGGGCATTGGGTGTAGTCAGCATTATAATTCATCCCAAAATTGGTTCAGTAGGGATGAGGTCAGAGCTCTGTGGAGTTTGCTTTGTGCACAGGGGTATTGTCATGCTGGAATAGGTTTGGGTCTCATAGTTCAAGTGCAGGGAATATGTAATGCTACTGCATCTAAAGACGTCCTATACAATTGTGTGTCTCGACTTTTCAAGTAACAGTTTTAAGAAGAATCACAAATGGCGGGAAAATCGTGTCCGTATACTGTCCATATAGTATTGCTTCAAGTTTTTATTTTTTTATTAAATTTGTTTCCCCCAAACACGTTTCTCATGTGGAATGTGAGAAAAGCAGTTTCTTTCTGAAAATTGTTCTGAGCCAAATACTTAACAAAGTTTGTTGAGAAGATGAAAAGAATGTGCATCACTTTATTAGGAATATTTTTTATATGAATTAAGTTTGGGATGTTTAACAGTTTTTTCATTGCATTTACATTTACCGTAATCTGAATTTAACAAATATTTTTATTTTTAACATAAATAAGCCGCACCTGTCTATAAGCTGTCTATAAGTCTACACTAATGTACTTTACACAGATTTTAACGAAAGACACGTTACACACGGTGTAAAGTGTGAAATATGTTGCGCTTCCTTTAGGAGCATAGCGGTATTTTGGGAATAGCTTGCCAGAAGCGAGCTCTCCTTTCACCCAGACTCAACGTGTTACAATGACTTGTATCTAAACAGTAGCCTACCAAGAAAGTCATTGTTCACTGTCTTCCTTCTTCCTTTCACAACTATTTCTCTCGGGAGTTTATCTTTTGTTGTCGTCGTGCATTTTAAAATCACCCGATGGAAGTTTTTTCTCCCGATGCCGTGCAGCTCAGAACACAGGTGAAGTGCGTTTTTTTCGTTTCCGTTCAGAAATTTCATTGGTCTAATGTTATGTTCAGTTTTTTGGAAAATTCATAAATTAGCCACTTCGTTGTTTAAGCCGCGGGGTTCAAAACGTGGGGGAAAAAGTAGCGGCTTATAGTCCGAAATATACGGTATTTAGCAGATACTAAATCGGGAGCAAGTCACAAAATTAGCAAATTTTAGTGGTAATATCCAGTTTGAGAACTTTTTATCTTCAAAAGTTGGTGTTTCCTAAAATATGTACTTGTGTTTAGCTTTTTGTACACAATATAACATTGTGTACAATATCAGGATATTACAGTGTGTTTAAATAAGCACTTGTTTTAAAATCATTGTAATTTTTTTGAATAGCTTTTAAATCAATTCTACACTGGACTATTTGATGTTTTTAGGACCATGCATCTACATACCGTAAAAATTATTCCAACAATTAAAATAAATCAAGAATTAAATGAAATTAGAATTTAAATGTAAATGAAAGCTCTTTATAAAGTTCATTATAGTCCTTCTGTGTTTATGCTGTTTTAAGGTATGTAATAAGTATGTACGTTTAAGCCTATTACTCATAAATAGTTCTTTGTCTGCCCTAAATTCCAATCATATGTCTAGGTGTTAACTATAAGCATACGAGTCCAATGCTTTAACCTCCGATTCCCGTTCTAGGCTGACAAGAAAAGGACCCGATAAAATTTTTTTGCAGTTGAAGCCATTTGGTTCATTTGACGTATTTAACATTCAGAGTTGCTTTTCTGCTTACCACGGTTGCAAAGAGTGGTTATTTGAGTTACAGCAGTCATCCATTCATCATTCGTCTGATTTCTTTCAGATCGCATTTTTCACATTTTGTTCTTTAACCTGAATGTTAAATTAAGTTTTTGGTCTATACTTCATATGCCTGATTTTATGCATTGTACTAATTTGGCATGCTTAATTAATTAGGTTTAAACTACAACAATCTACAGGTACAAAATTAAAATTAGTAGATTCAAACTAGATGTTTGTTTAAATTAAAGCATTGAAACCTTGTTTTTCAAGAAAAATTGTTTTGCAAAAGCTTAACCTGTTCTTTTAAATCTGGTGTGATGCACATTTTCCGTTTTCCGTTCTTTGTAGAAGGTTCCATTGTTAACTTTCTCTCTAATGAATTAAAATTAAAATAATAAATTAGTTTTTGACATTGCTAAAGACAAACATGCATGCACGCTTTGTCTGTGCAGACAAGCGACAGTTACATTTCAGATGCTAAATGAAGTGTCAGGATTTTACTTTAGTAATAAGAACAATGTCTCAGTGTTGTCAAACTCATTTTGGCAGTGTGAGTATTTAGCCTCTGGGTCACTTGCATGTAATGAACAGCTAGCAGTGATGATTTTAATCCGAGTTGACAGACTGAATAAGCTGATATTCACAAAATAGAACGGTTGCACAGGCTCTTATCAGTTTCTAAACATAAGCTACATTTTTTTTTTTTATTAAAATATGTTTTTATTCAGATTGTAGAGCTGCTCAGATGAATTTCTTATAGAATATTCGTAGTGAATTTAATCTGCATGGGTTTTTACTGGGTTCTCCAGCTTTCCCCTCACCTCTTCTAATCATTTTAATTGATGAAATGACTATGTTAAATTAGTCTCTGAAAGTCTGTACATGATGCTTTATGATGGACTAGCATGCAATCAAGGATGTTTTCTCATCTTATACCCACAACACAAATCATGATAATTGATCATCCACTTTAGTAAAATTCCCAGTTAAATGATTATTGTAGAACTTATAGATTGTGAAAATACAATGATTTTGGTCACATGTTTCTTCATTGATCAACCTGAAGTGTTTACCAAACAAATCAAATAATTTGCAGTGGAAACTTTTCAGTAATCATGGTAACAGTTTCTCTTTGACTTCTAGTGTGGATATAATTTTAGTTGCCACACTTAAAGCTGCAACAGTAACATTTAAAAAGAGAATATGAAAACATGATTTTTAAACACAGTGTCCTTGTCCTTTCATAATGTCAGTGAGTAAATGGTTTTGGAAAACTTGCTTGCAGTTTGGAGTCTCATTTTATGAAGGTTACATTTCAGCGCAGTAAAATTCTTTCTTCGCATATCCAAGCAATATTAGGAACCATGCGGTCAGAGTGCAGGGTCAACCATGATACTGCCCTGGAGTACAGAGGGCCTTGTTTAAGGGCCCAAGAGCAGCAGCTTGGTAATCCTGGGGCTTGAACCTCTGACATTCCTATCAAGAGCTTTAACTGCTGAGCTACCCCATATAGACACTATATGAACGACCTAAGATCCTGGGGGGGGGTGGAGCTTCATGATATGGGCGGAATTTAATCTACACTTACATTTCTACGTTCAAATGTCGGAGCTATCTAACTGTTAAAAAAAATCTAATTTTGTTGTGGAGAAGAAACAATCTTATCTAATATATTTTTGTAAAAATGAGGAAAAAGAAAGGATTTTAAGATTTCGGTCACAGAGAGATGTAGAACATTGTATAAGTTTGTTCCAGAAAAAAAAAAGTATAACACTGTCGGGATGGAAAGGAGCTGAGTCATCTGAGTGAAGGACAGAATGTTGCCCAGTGTGTTGACATCATGATGTGTGCCAATAACTGTCTGTATGCTCTTGAAAGGTTTCTCTAAACGTTCTACACTTACCATCGATCTAAACACTGGTTACTTGATGCAACCATGTACAGGAATAGAAGATGGGCTGATTAGGAATTTGTTGGAGTGAAGATAAGAAACGACTTAGTGTTTAATTACAGGAGACATGACCTTCTCCGCTCTTACACCATTCACATGAAGTTAAAAAAGTTCCTACCAGCATAGCTTACACTGCTGTACCCTTCTACCTCCTCCCCTCTATTTCTGTTTTTTCCATTATTAGCTTTCTGCCAGTCATCCTGCCAAGTTACTCTGACATAATCCTTACTCCCAGCCCCCCAGTATGATGCAGCGACACACCCCCATTTCTCTGCCAGGCCACTTTGTGTTTCTGGCACTCTCACACATGTCTATTGTGTACAAAAATCTTTGGGCTTTTAAATCCATTTGATTTCCAGTTTACGATTGTAAATGATTTCTTTATGGATTTTGAACATTTTTTATTTTTTTGCATGATATATTGCTTGTTTAAGCATATCTTCACTAGGGCTTGATGATGATAATAATATGAATAATGTTCAAGGACTATAGAGAACGTCTTGATATTGTGCTATGAGTATCCAACACTTACTAACAAGAACCTGACAGGATGCAAAATCTCTTGCTTTTTCTCTTGCAAATTATTTTCTTTCTATCCCTTGCTAAATGCTTTTAATCTTTTCAGTGTATGCAAAATTGTAATAAAATTTCAGTAAAATAAAATTCCTAGCTGTCTAAGGTCTAATGCCTAACATTACTGTGGTAACATGTTTTTGTTTTACAGTGGTGATTTATCACTGAACCTTCTGATTCCATCATTAGCTTTCTTTTGTTTTTTGTTTTTTAAAAGTACAGTCCTCTTTAAAGGTTTTACAACTGAAGCTGTAGTTTCTATCTGATGGGCTAAATAATTTACATAAATTGCATGTGACTGGACAATCAGCAATACATGATCTGCTACAGAAAGCATACTTTTTTCCTAGTTTAATAAATTAGAATCACATAGCAATAACCAGTTATTTCTCATACGTCTCATCAGCTCTGTTACAGTTTTTTATTTCGGTCTGCTTTCAGACAGCATCCACACTTACTGTATCTGAGCATTTTCACTGAATTTGTATTGCTTTAGTAAACATCTCTGCTACACACCAGCGCTGAGCTTCCACTACTGGTCTTTAGTTCACAGATACTCTTAAAATGTTAGATGTGCCTGTGAAAACTAAAAGCTCATTTTGCACTGTCTGCGATTGTGTCTCTTTTAACACTAAAGATAAAAACATAATTGAAAGTGTTCGCATTTTGGTAAGGCTCGTGCATAGAGACATGCTGTTTAAAATTGATTGACGGAACAGATTTTCATCGTGTTCATCTTTGGAATGGAGAGAGGAGATGAAGGAGGTGAAGTAAGACATGGTATTTAGTGGGGGGGAAAAAGTAGGGTTCGCCAGGGTGTGCTTAGCAGAAAACTTTAAATATAAGAGCTAGGTATTTACTTAATGCTCCCTACAGCATATAAGGGACCTTCAGCGGTGAAAGTATTTGCACAAGGAGGCACCCTGAGGGCAGAGCAGACCATTTAGGAATTTTCACACATGCACATATACAATTTCCCGTTACATAATCTATAATCTTAAAGTCAATACTCTCTTCTTTTCAGATGAAGTATTTCTTTCTTTCTACAACCTTTAAAGTGCACTGGCTCTTGTTCTGACATTTAACATTTGCTTTCGAGAGCCTGGTTAACTCTAATTATATGGAGTAATCACTGTTGTTCATTGTCTGTTTGTTGTATGAAATGTATTGTAGGTTTTGTTCAACGTTGAATCCAAAGAGAAGTTCTTTGCACACTTGTTCGAGTATCTGATCATCTTTTTTAGATGGAGAAGCCCCCGTTGCCTAGTGATGATGTTCCTGGGATGGCCGACAACACACCAGTGCAGGAGCAAGGCATGGAGCTTGATGGAGAAGTGGTGCAAGGGGAGGAACGTCCCGCATGGGACAGTAAGCTGCAATACGTCCTAGCCCAGGTGGGCTTCAGCGTCGGGCTCGGCAATGTGTGGCGCTTCCCGTATCTGTGTCACCAAAACGGAGGAGGTGCATGTGGTTTTTAAGACAACCCTCATACAGTAGTTATGGAAGACTGTTTTTTTTTTTTTTTTTTGTCTACATTCTTATTTCTCTCATGTCCTTATTTACAGGAGCGTTTTTATTGCTGTATGTGATGCTGCTGCTGCTGATTGGAGTTCCTCTGTTTTTCATGGAGCTTGCAGCAGGACAGAATATTCGGCAGGGCAGCATCGGTGTCTGGAAACACATATCGCCACGCCTTGCTGGCATTGGCTATTCCAGCTGTGTGGTAATGGATATACATATGAGCAGACATGACAGAAACAAACAAATAAAAAATGGCTGAACTGAACATTCTGAAATGGATAAATTGATATTATAAGGGTTAGTGATTTATAGAGTCAATATGATTACTATTCTCAATGAATAGATGATTTTTTAAAGAACTGCCAGCACACTGTACAAGAACCAATCAGTGCTAACTTTTACTTTATAAAGGTGTATAAAATAATGCATTTTGAGGTGCTTTTGCATTTTATTTGGAATCTTAACATTTATGGATTTGCAATCTTATATTTTTTAATACTGGTTTTTATGATGGCACATTAGCCTTTGCTAAAATTAGATTAGTGTGTGTATGTGTATACCTTATCAGTAACATGAGAGCAGAAGTTCTGAAGTTGCCAGTCATACTTGCTGGAGGGTGGGTGGGTGGGTGTGTGTGTTTATACATGTGTATATGTTATCAGTAACATGAGAGCAGACGTTCTGAAGTTGCCAGTCATACTTGTGGGTGTGTGTGTGTGTGTGTGTTTGTGTGCACGTGCGTCTCATTCTGTTTGAGTGAGGACTTGCTGCAGTATAGTTCTGCTGTCTTGTCTCATTCCATCATTCTCTCTCTCTCTATCTCTCAGGTTTGTTTCTTTATGGCTCTGTACTACAATGTGATCATTGCCTGGGCTCTGTTTTACCTGGGAAGTTCCTTCCAGTACCCTTTACCATGGCAACAGTGTCCCATAGACCCGAGCAGTAACCATACAGGTACATTTTAAGTACAGATTCAAGAGCATTCACAATCAGGAGATGTTTCTCAATCAAGTTTAGGCACACACACTCTGAAACATACACTTACATTTGTTCTATTAGTTCAATTCTGTATTGACATTATTTCATATTGTTCCCATGCTGCCTTTACATGTTTACATATACATGTCACAGCCATTACTCTTTTGCCTCACTGCAGGGAAGCTAGATTCCAAGACCAATGTTGGCAGGCAGCCATGTAAACATGACCGTAAAGGTTTTTTTTTTAGTTTCCTAAAAATGCATGGTGGAGAAAAGAGAGTTCTAACAGCATGTTGCACCTATTGCACATAGCTACCAAGATGACAATAGGAAAGTAAAATAATCTTACTTACACAGGTGTTACTTTTTGTGGTGCATCATAAAACATTAGAGATGGCCACCTCAGATAACTGGATAATCTTTTTCCCCTTTGTAGAAATAGCTTTGTCAGGTACTGTAGTAGCCCTGTATCCAAAATTGGCCTACAATATATTTTTTTGTAAAATAGCCAAGTGTATTATTAGTGCTCACCTTCCCCTAAGCTTTACAGGGTCATCATGCAGAGATTTAATTGTCAAGCTTTTAGACTTTTACAGTCAGTAATGCTTTTTTTTAGCACTGTGTTTATTAAGGGTGTAACAGTACACAAAATTCACGGTTCAGTACATACCTTGGTTTTAATGTCACGGTTCAGTTTCAGTACAGTTAGGGGCAAGAAATGCTAAACACAACCACTTGTTAATTATTATTTACATTTGTGATAATCAACATTTTTACCCATTTTTTAATAAAATGCCTGCTTGGTTTAAATAAAACATAAAATATATATAAAATAGAATAAATCAGACTAATGCAATAAACTTATTTATATTGATTGAGTAATTCAATTAAATAGGCACAAATTACATTTATTAAATACAATTAAATAAATGGAAACATTTAATTTTATAGTTTACATTTGTTAGACCTCACATGGGTAATACAGATGTGTGTATGTGTTTTTATTTATTAATTTTTTTAAATTTTCTTTTACATTTAGTATTTAATTTAAGACATGTTCTACTTAACTGTTCTATTTATTTTAGTATACTTCAACAAAATAAAAGTTTTTATTAATTCTTTCCATCCTTCCTTCATTCCTACATTTCCCTGAGAGAGAGAGAGAGAGAGAGAGAGAGAGAGAGAGAGAGAGAGAGAGAGAGAGAGAGAGAGAGAGAGAGAGAGAGAGAGAGAGATAAATACAGTGAGGAAAATAAGTTTTTCAACACCCTGCTATTATGCAAGTTCTCCCACTTAGAAATCATGGAGGGGTCTGAAATTGTCATCGTAGGTGCATGTCCACTGTGAGAGACATAATCTAAAAAAAAGAATCCAGAAATCACAATGTATGATTTTTTTTAACTATTTATTTGTATGATACAGCTGCAAATAAGTATTTGAACACCTGAGAAAGTCAATGTTAATATTTGGTACAGTAGCCTTTGTTTGCAATTACAGAGGTCAAACGTTTCCTGTAGTTTTTCATCAGGTTTGCACACACTGCAGGAGGGATTTTGTCCCACTCCTCCACACAGATCTTCTCTACATCAGTCAGGTTTCTGGCCTGTCGCTGAGAAACACGACGTTTGAGCTCCCTCCAAAGATTCTCTATTGGGTTTAGGTCTGGAGACTGGCTAGGCCACGCCAGAACCATGATATGCTTCTTACAGAGCCACTTCTTGGTTATCCTGGCTGTGTGCTTCAGGTCATTGTCATGTTGGAAGACCCAGCCTCGACCCATCCTCGATGCTCTAACTGAGGGAAGGAGGTTGTTCCCCAAAATCTCGCAATACATGGCCCCGGTCATCCTCTCCTTAATACAGTGCAGTCGCCCTGTCCCATGTGCAGAAAAACACCCCCAAAGCATGATGCTACCACCCCCATGCTTCACAGTAGGGATGGTGTTCTTGAGATGGTACTCATCATTCTTCTTCCTCCAAACACGTTTAGTGGAATTTTGACCCAAAAGTTCTATTTTGGTCTCATCTAACCACATGACTTTCTCCCATGACTCCTCTGGATCATCCGAATGGTCATTGGCAAACTTAAGACGTGCCTGGACATGTGCTGGTTTAAGCAGGGGAACCTTCCGTGCCATGCATGATTTCAAACCATGACGTCTTAGTGTATTACCAACAGTAACCTTGGAAACGGTGGTCCCAGCTCTTTTCAGGTCATTGACCAGCTCCTCCCGTGTAGTTCTGGGCTGATTTCTCACCTTCCTTAGGATCATTGAGACCCCATGAGGTGAGATCTTGCATTGAGCCCCAGTCAGAGGGAGATTGACAGTCATGTTTAGCTTCTTCCATTTTCTAATGATTGATCCAACAGTGGACCTTTTTTCACCAAGCTGCTTGGCAATTTCCCCGTAGCCCTTTCCAGCCTTGTGGAGGTGTACAATTTTGTCTCTAGTGTCTTTGGACAGCTCTTTGGTCTTGGCCATGTTAGTAGTTGGATTCTTACTGATTGTATGGGGTGGACAGGTGTCTTTATGCAGCTAACGACCTCAAACAGGTGCATCTAATTTAGGATAATAAATGTAGTGGAGGTGGACATTTTAAAGGCAGACTAACAGGTCTTTGAGGGTCAAAATTCTAGCTGATAGACAGGTGTTCAAATACTTATTTGCAGCTGTATCATACAAATAAATAGTTTAAAAATCATACATTGTGATTTCTGGATTTTTTTTTTAGATTATGTCTCTCACAGTGGACATGCACCTACGATGACAATTTCAGACCCCTCCATGATTTCTAAGTGGGAGAACTTGCAAAATAGCAGGGTGTTCAAATACTTATTTTCCTCACTGTAGATAGATAGATAGATAGATAGATAGATAGATAGATAGATAGATAGATAGATAGATAGATAGATAGATAGATAGATAGATAGATAGAACTTTGTCATTGCATAGTACAGGTACACAGCAACAAAATGCAGTTTATCATTTACCAGAAGTGCAAACAATTGCGCAAATTGACAAGTGCAGATTAATATGTAAGTATATGTACAGCATGTAAATAAATGTGTGCATGTAAACATCTGTACAGTAAATAAATATAGAGTAAGGTGTGTATATATGTACACAAATATGTAACACACAGTGGAGCCTCTGTACCATACAGTGATGGAGGTAATCAGGATGCTCTCAATGATGCAGTGTTAAAAAAACGTTAGAATCCCTAGGGACGGATGAGACTCCTTAAGAAGTACAGGCGTTGTTGTGCCTTCCTAACTAGAGCTGAAGCGTTCTCGTTCCAGGACAGATCTTCAGAGATGTTCACTCCCAAGAACTTAAAGCTGTAGACCTCTCTCTACCTGAGTTTCATTGATAGACACTGGGAAGTGTTTACTGTTGTTGGATTGCTGAAAGTCCACAACGAGCTTTTTAGTCTTCATGGCATTGAGGTTCAGGTTGTTGGTGGCACACAACACTGTCAGGCTTCGGAACTCTTCCCTTTAGGCTGATTCGTCGTCGTTGCTGATCTTGCCGACCACGGTGGTGTCATCTCCATACTTGATGAAGATGTTGGAATTTTGCAGAAGAGCACAGTCATGGGTGAACAGGGAGTAGAGTAGTAGGCTCAGAACACAGCCCTGTGGGATGCCGTTGTTCAGAATTGAGGGTTGAGGATACGGGTTTCCCCTACCTAACAGACTGAGGTCTGTTGGTGAGAAAGTCCAGAATCCATCTGCAAGTGGAGGTGCAGATATACAGGTCACTGAGCTTAGTAATCAGTACAGTGGGGAAGGGCTGAGTGAGGGCTGAATGAAGAGCTGTAGCAACTGCATCCTTTGTCGAACTGTTCGGGTGATGGGCAAACTGGTGTGGGTCCAATGTAGGTGGTAGGCACGCAGTTAGGTGATTCAGAACCAGTTTCTCAAAGCACTTCATAACAATAGGGGTGAGTGCAACTGGGTTGAAAAAGTCAGTGCCAGGTGTCCAGTGCATGCTCTGAGAACATCTTTGGAATTGCCAGGAATATCTCCTTTTAAGAGAAACTGTTAAACCGGTGCAATATCATGTATACCAGTACACAAGACTGTCGTAAAAACCTGCCAATGACAGGAAGTGGCAGTGATTTCATGCATACCCAGTAGAAATTGTGTTTCTTGAGTGAATAGAGTAGCCACACTGAGACTTAGCAAACTTGTGGTTTGCCACTTAATATGTGCACGAGGGAACTCAGATTCTAACTATATTCCGCACAAAAAACAAAGATTGCATTCAGTACACGTGCATCGTACCGAAAATGTTTCAGTACGAATAAGTGTACCATTACATCCCTGGTGGTTATACATGTTTTGTATGTTCTCTTCATGTTCACATGGGTTTTCTCTGGTTCCTTCCATAAAACATTCCAGTAGGTTCATTAGTAACACTGAATTGTCCCATCTTTAAATGTGTGTGTGTCCTTCAATTCCCATTCCCACCTCAAACTTAGTGTTTCTGAATAGAATCAATGGCTTCATTAACTGGTGTATTGACTTTATATATAAATATAATGTAAATGTTTTTCTGTTGCCTGACTTGATGGAAAAATAATTGTAAAAATGTAAACTTTTGCTGGAACATTCTAAAGGGATTTCTGCAAACATCTAACATCATAAAGTAAATGCAGCACTGAGTCACAAGAATATAGAGAACAGGGGTCCCTTTAGACAGACATAAAGCCTCTGTTCATATAAGCTGTTTTAGTATCTGCTTGGTAACTGAGTTTTTCTTTCTCACTCTTTCTTTCAGTGAAGGAGTGTGCTGCCAGCTCTCCCACCACATACTTCTGGTTCCGTAAAGCTCTTGATATTTCTGACTCAATAGATCAATCTGGAGAGTTTAATCCAATCATAACCAGTTGTCTGCTCGCAGCCTGGGTTATAGTTTGTCTCGCCATGATCAAGGGCATCAAGTCCTCAGCCAAGGTACATACTGTTAACACCGCAACACGAGCACACACAAACAAACTCATTTGTCCATGTTTGCAGTTGTCACATGTAAATTGTCACACCTGTGCCCTTGGGATATCTAGTGTCAATATTTTTTAATGTGCTAATGTTCCAATGCAGATGTACACACACACTAATTTATCAATGTTAGCAGTCAGAGATTACCAAACCCTTGATACAATGCCTTTAGATTATACACGATGACCACATTTCTAATGCATTTTGACCAACAACCGAGGAAATTGATTGCTCAAACATTAATCATGCTTTTTTTTGCACTTCCAGGTGATGTACTTCTCCTCTATTTTCCCATACGCTGTGCTATTCTGTTTTCTTATCCGAGGCCTGATGCTGGATGGAGCCATCGAAGGACTCACCTATATGTTCTTTCCAAAAGTGAGTACAGATTGAACACCCATGACTGTTCAAAAACAGTGTGTTTTATAGAGTAAACAATGTATTTTAGACTTTTCTTAATAGGACTGGTTCAAATAATTATATATATATATTTATTTTTAGTGAATATCTGGATGTTATTTTAGTTGTATAAAACATGTTAGGAGTTGAAATCAAGTATGGGTAGACATCCAAATCAGGTGAACAGTGCAAGAATTACAGCACTTTATAGATGTGGTTCTCCCTTGAAAATGTAAGAAATGGAAAGTACAGATATTTGTGTTAAAATGTAATGAGTAAAAGTAAAATGTAAGTCTGAAAAATAAATAGTGGAGTAAAGTACTGATACCAAAAAAAATCTACTGAAGTACAGTAACAAAGTATTTACACTTCATTTCTTCCCACCACTGGCGACCCATGGTAAACAAGTAAAATACATTTCTCAATACTCAAATATTTATATTAATGGGCCTTTTTTTTATTTATATTATAAGAGCATATTTCATCATATCATTATAAGAACCATGTTGAAAAAGACAGTTGAGTTACGAAAATCTGCGAATTTTGGACGCACCCCCACAGCCCCTATGGTACCTTAGTGAATTCATCTAGACATTGCGCCAGTAAGGTGGTTCTTTTTGATGCAAACTCAACAAAAGATGTGAAGTAATGGACATAAATTCTTTATTTATCACCCAAAATGAATAATACAATAATGTGTTTAATATTTTCTTTATGAAATTTGTTAGTGAAACCGGTTTAAAATGTTTTTCCTAACGTTCCTGAACGTTCGGACCCGCTGCGGATTTTCCCGCTAACTTGCTGTTAGTTAGGTTCCAAATGAGAATCCACAAATTTTCCGAACCATGAGTTCGAGCCGTGAGTTATCGGGGGTTGACTGTACACCCAGGATAGGAAACCAGTACATCAGTGAGCATATTAATGTACTATAGAAATAAATGTTAATGTATTGTAGAAATCACTGAGTTTTGTCATATTGTACTTTGCATTTGTGTACTTTTCTATTTAGTCGAACTGACTTTTTTAGCCAAATGATATTTACATTCATGCTGACCACTCCTAGCTTTAAAAAGCCCAAATAAGCACCTTAAATTCTGCAATTGAGGATAATTTGTTTATTTATTGGGTTTGTTTAAATAAAGCTCTATGCTTGCCATCTTTATTTGACTCGTTTGTTTATACGTGTAGGCACTGGACCAAAGATATAATTAAGAAATGTAATTTTGAGAGTGGCTAGGCATGGTCTTATATTTAACTCTATATCTTAACTTTCATAATCATTAAAAAGAAAAAAAAAAACGTTTAGTAATACGATACTTTGTACCAAATGAGTCCAAATGAGTCCAAATGAGTGAATTCAATCATTTCACAATAAAACTGCATTCTCAGGTGCTATTTTATTTCACACGAAAGAACATATTAGAACATATTTTGTGCTACAAGCTACTGCTACAACTAATTCTCTGTGCTTGTCTCAGTTAGAGATCTGGGGGGAGATCCAGGTGTGGCGTCAGGCTGCTACTCAGGTTTTCTTTGCTCTCGGTTTGGGCTACGGATCTGTGATCGCTTACTCCTCCTACAACCCGATCAACAACAACTGCCACCGGGACGCTCTTATGGTTTCCGCCATCAACTTCATGACTTCAGTCTTGGCCTCGCTTGTCGTCTTCACCGTCCTCGGCTTTCGAGCCAAGAACATTGCCATAGAGTGTGTTGTAGAGTAAGTGTCATTCAAAATACATGCTACACTAACTACAATATACTGACTTAGATAAATTATTCCAATTATTCCACAAATGAGAGGGGTTGTAACAAATCCCAATTCAGCCTTAATTTCTGTAAAACTTTCTCATCCTGCAGAAATGTGAATACAATATCAGGGATGGCTGCATCCGGCACAGCTCAGCCCTGGTGGCCATCGTTTAACGTGTCTGACCCCAGATCTGTGGAACTCAAGGATTACAAGGAGTGGTACAGCAATTATGGGAGCTTGCTAGGCTCAAACATCACCGATTGTGACCTAGAAAGAGAAATGAACAAGGTTTGCATATGCATGTGCAAGATTTCTGATATGCTAGAGGGCATTATTAATAATTGAGACATCCCTGATTTCAACACTCATTAGTCACTTAATATCCTAGCGTTCTGTTCTTCACTTTTACCTCACACAAAGCTCTCATGAATTCTAAATGTTGATTAAAATAAGAGCATAAATTATTTTGTATTTATTATGTACTTTCATTCATCTTATGCCATAGCAGTTGGACAACTCAGAAAATCTCTTATTTATGAAAGAATGACAACTTTTATTTTATTGTATATTTAATCATAATTTAATGGTTGTTAGTTCCTGCCATTGCTTACATTGTAGCAGCTATAAAAAAATTATTACCTCAACATTCTTGAAGTTTACTCTATAAAAAAGTATCTGCAAAGAAATGTTATGAAATGTTGCTTTATAAAGCATAGACAGTCATTGGAGATTCCTTCTAAAAATGTTAATTTAACCATGTTACCATATAAGTACAAGTACAAATGTTTTTTCTTCTCAATTATGTGGAACCGTACAAATTCTTGTGAAAGTTGTAGAGATAACATTAAGAACGGAAATATTAATTGTAGCTAGTACTTTAGTGCTGCTCTCTGCTTGTTGGTGCTGTTAAATGGAAAATAAACACAATGTCTTTTGTCCAATCACAATTGAGAATTTAACAATGCATGGTATAATACCATTTGATAGCTGAGTTTCACCTTGAATGTTTTAGTAGATTGCACCAAACACTGATACACTGATATTTGTCTTGTTCAGGGAGTGGAAGGTACTGGTTTGGCATTTATAGCGTTTACCGAGGCTATGGCGCTGTTTCCAGGAAGTCCGTTCTGGTCAGCGTTGTTTTTCCTCATGCTACTGAATCTGGGTCTGTCCACCATGTTTGGAACTATGCAGGGCATCCTGACGCCACTCATGGACAATTTTAAACTGCTGGGCCGCCACAAAAAACTGCTTACTGGTATATATATATACACACACACACACACACACACACACACACACACACACACACACACACACAATCACACACGTGCACTGACTATGACAGGCCCATGGATATTTCTGTCTTGCATGACATTATCATGATGGTATTTCTGGTTTTCAGTGATAAGCTGTATCCTGGGCTTTGTAATTGGTCTGCTCTTCACTCAACGCAGTGGAAACTACTTTGTGACCATGTTCGATGATTATTCTGCCACTTTGCCGCTGATGATCGTTGTCATCTTTGAGACGATCAGCGTGGCATGGATTTACGGTGCTGATCGGTAAGACCAGCACTAAACTAGATACATAAACAGATACTTCATTGCTATTGCAACCCAATTTTTTGCCACAGTTTCAGGAACCTATGCCAGGTTATCACTACATCATATTATCAATATGTAGATGTTTAACCCTCATTCATCAAGATCTTAAGATGAGATAGACCAGCTTTCCAACATTGGAGTCATTCATAATGTATTGTGGACTTCAGATGTGCAAACACACATCATATGACTCCCAGATAATGAAATATCCCTTAAAATAAAGTCTCCTCACTAACAGAAAAACAAATCAAGATTTGTCTTTATTTACAAAAAAAAAAAAAGTTTGCCATACTGATTACATATACAGTAAAGATTCTGTACACTGAAATTATGCATGAATCCAGTATAGGTTCACATTTTCATTCGTATTGTTAAGTTACTTTACGCTCCTCTCTCATCAGCTTTCTGGACGATGTGGAGGTGATGTTAAAATGGCGCCCCCCAGCGATCTATAAATATATGTGGAAGTACGTGTGTCTGCTGTCTATGGTGGGTCTGCTGACTGCTAGCCTGCTACGCATGTTCTTCAAATGGCCCACTTACACGGCGTGGAACCACAGCACGGTAAAACACAGCTGCCTCATGGCACTCTGCAGAATGTCTTATTCAGGGCTAACTAAAATAAAATCTATGCAAGTTTGTATAAAAGAACAACTTTGGGCTGAACACGAACACAGTATTACATGTAGTTTAAAATTTTTTGCCAAAATCTTGTCTGTAATGGTACTTAAGAACTGAGATGCAAACATCCTGTAAAGCCAAGTGCAGAGACATATTCAAAAGGATTGAAAGGTCCATGTTTTTTATTTGAAGGTCCAAAACATAAAAAATAAGCATAGTATCTGCAGAGCAAAAATCCTCAAGGATAAAGGGTAGAAATCCACTCAAAAGGAAAAAAAGAAACAAATCTTACCAAGAACGTGAGCAAAAGTTACAAAGTCTTCCCAGGAAAAACATACACAGGACTACTCAAGATAGGGATTAGAGACACCCAACCGTGGGAAACAGACCACATGGGGTCAACAATCAAACAGAAACTGAGACAAAAGGCAGTGATTGAACACAGGTGGACACAATGGGTAGCTAACAAGTGGAGATGGGGACAAAGTGGTGACATCTGGTGGGTAAACAGAGTAAATGCAGGGAAAGAGAAACAAAAAAGTGTATAACAGAAGCCTATTACTAGATACTGACAGAGGCAGATTTGAAAACCCATCCAAAAGTTAGTGTCTTTAGGCACATTGTCAAACCCTGTAACCTCCAAGACCTGGTCAGTGATAGGGTTTATATTTTGTGTTTTTGGTCTTAATTTCCATTTGAAGTATTGCAAACTCGAGGTTTCACATTGTGTACCATCAAACAGAACTGTTGCTTAACTTTTTTGTTAATTAAAAAAAAAATGCTGTACATGCTATTAGATAATTAAGTGATTCAATGTCTCTTTCTCTCTCACAAAGGGCTCAGAGAGCAGCCTGGAATACCCTGGTTGGGCTTTAGTCATGCTTGCCTTGCTGATCATCTTTGCCTTTTTTCCTGTGCCTGCTGGCTACATCCATTCTCTTCTCACTCATAAGCACGGCCAATCCCTGGCAGATGAAGCAGCTGAAAATCACAGAGAACGATACTCCAAATGTAGTACCAGTGAGCCAGAACTCAACAGCCATCACGCTCCTCCGGATGAGGATGGCAGCCGATCCCGATCCGCCTTTCTGTCTGTGGCTGCAGAGCACTACAGGCTTCTCTCACAACAAGAAGATGGGGGAGAGGAGGAGGATGACACAGAACTGTAATAAAGGTGGATCAGAATAAAATAAAGACAGTTGAAATAATAGCGGCTGAATAAGAAATGATGTAGCAGTTACCAATGTGACCGTGCTTACAGTGTCCTTCTAATGATTAGGTAGTCAGAGTTAGTAAGAGCACACAATGTCATTTCTTAAAAAGAATTAACACAGTCTGGGTGTCATGGGTTGGAAAGTGAACTGGAGTTGGATGTAGAGATGGCACCCGTGTGTCATAAAAAGCAATAACTTCATGACTGTATCAGTGCTTGATTCGTTCTGCCAAAAACTCGACCATTTCTCGATTTACATCCAGAGAGTCGTACAAAAGTGCTTTTATCTGTTTCTATCGATTCATATATCAACACTGGTTCACTAGATGGCAGACTTAGGATATTATCAGCGTAAAGCTCTGTTGGCTGGAATTCTAGCACAATTTATGTTTCTACTGTTCAGGTTGTTCCACATGAGGCTTGTCTATGAACTAATAGGTGAGTTGCATGTAAATGAATACATACGTTCATGTTGACCATCAGGTGTTTTGTAAATAGATGTAATCTAACAGAATTATACTATATGTGAAAAAAAAATTTTTTATCATTAGTTTCGTCAGTGTCACCAGTTGCCTTTATTATTTAAAAAAAAAATACTACAACACTTTCTTTTCAAAGCACTGGAATGCACTAATTGGGTAGCTGAAAGCACAAAACATACCTAGTAGATTCCTTCATCTTCATTCCGGCGTTACTAAATGGAAGTTTTGTTTCTGGTGTGTGTGTGTGTGTGTGTATGTAGTATGCATTTTGCGTTGTTATCCGTGATGAATAGATCTAGAAACCTCAAGCAACTTGCATAATATAAAGTTTCTCTGCAGGTCCTAGATATCTGAACACTTTGAGATTTAATGGCAGTCTTGGGACTGGAAAAAATGGGGTAATTAAACCGTTTTCGAAAAGGCATATGTGCATATTGTAGTCAAATAATTGTAGATTTAAAGAACCAAAGTTTGGAATCCATTGTCTTTAGGCATTTACTTCTTTTCTGCACCAATTTCTATTGCAGTTATTTTGTATCATTTTGGTTTCCTTACAATTTGGTTAGCTGTCTTTCACAAATAACAAGAACCAAAGATCAGATTTTTTTTTCATCTTTAGTCTCATTTTAAACAAATTAAAATCTGTGTACATTATGCCCTGACTCCACTACTTTAAAAAAATTAATTTTGTTAAATCAATGTTTGAACGTAACCCAACTAAACCAAACTTTAATTGTTTATAAAATCTTATGGAAGATAAAGTTTTTTTTAAATACTACATACATCTAACAGAGTTCGTTTCTCAAAGTGTGATACATCATCAAACAAAAAAACATCTGTAATCAAACATGCAACTGTAAACAGGAATCAGTGTTACAAACTCCACCCCCAGGATTGATTGTTTTGGTATCATTGTGCAGGTACAAACAAAATACAGTATCGGTGAAAACGTATGACTTGAAACATGTGAACTGAAAATCATTCTGAAATTATTTTATCATTCTCATTTTGATTTAAATATTAGATTGTCAGAATATGCAGGGGTGTCCAAACTATGGCCCACGTTTTAATTGGCTCGTATCAAAGTTTACAATTATAATGGCCATAGGCCCTCATAATATTTGCGCGTAAATGTGTTGTACTTCCACTAGGTGGAGCTACTGAGTTGAACAAGGCAGCGCCTCCACAAGGCAAGCAATAAAAAAAATTGCTCAGGGTCACCAGAAATGGTGGAACCAAAGAGACGTGCTAATCTGAGGCTGTCACTGAGAGAATTACCTGCCAACCTTTTTGTAAAAAATTTAATAAATCTACTAATGGAGAGCTGTGATGGAGGCTTTTTTTTTCAAACATGTTTAATTATCAAACGTAATTTACCTGCATTTGATTGATTTTTCCAGTGTATATCTTTGTATATTTTTCTGTATGTGGCTCTCAGGAAAAAAAAGTTTGGACACCCCTGGCCTAATGAAATCACTATGTTCCCAAGGACGAATTGCATATTTTTGACCCCCGGTTCATACAAGTCCTGAGAGGAACAAAATAGCTGATGCTTCACAAACGTTTATATTGGCAGCTGATAAACACAGGATTGAGAACAGAGCCCAGAAATGTGTTAAGTGAGTGTGTAAGATCATTGTGAACACACATTTGCTTTCCTGATGAGCGGACACTGTATCACCAGGGTGCAGTTAACTGAATGTCAGAAAATGATTATAAAGCTACTTTTCTAATATAAACAAGTTTTCTCAGAGGTCTCTAGTATATGACAAATAAATTGTACATGGACGTTGAACAAGTCGTTTGTCTTATTTTTCCACTCAATTATTTTAAGCTATGAAGTGATTTAACAAGTGCACTACCTGGGAATCTGTGTACTGTAAAAGCAGATCTAGGAGATCTAAATGTTTAGAAAGTATTTTAGAAAAATAGCTGAATTTATGTAAGTGCATTTTCTTCAGGCAGTGTTTCTAGTGCCAAAGATATTTTAATTATATCCTCAGTGTTCATCAGATAGACACGAATACTAGCAATTAGTCATGGGCGATACTGCAAAATTTAGTATCGATCCGATACCAAGTAAATACAGGCCAATATCGCCGATATCGATACCGATACTTTTTTTTTATTTTTAGCGCACAATCTAAATTACCTTTACTTTCTTGCGTAGCGAATATCACTGTATCACTATAAAGTGATTGCATAATTTTGTTAATCTGAATACATCTGTGTTTTGTGATGTGATTTGCTCTGTAATTGGTCATGTGTGAGGTTAACAAAAAATAAGACGTTTTCAAATGAAAAAAGTATATTATTGTAATAAACTATGCAAACATCACAACAGCAAGGAAATTACAATAACAGTAATAAAATTAGCAGAAAAACTGAACAATACTATTAAATATACATTAAACAACAATATAGTAACAATTATTTCTCCCTTTAACTGTACTTATTTCGCGTTAACAAAAAATAAAGTGCACAAAATTATTACTAGAAAATAAAGCAGCTGTTTTAATAACAAATTAAATAATTTCCTATTTAAAATACTGCCTTATCTTAAGAACAAATTACACACCATATCTAATACCTAAACAGAAGTTGAGAACTACTAAGTTACAGATTTTGTTGAGAAACAATAACATATTTACATGTTTCCCTTTCAGTAAAATACCTCCACACAGCGCTCCGTTTTTTTGTCTGCTGGCTCCATGATACCACGCACTCGCGAGTCGCGCTCTTTCTGCAGCTGGCGTGACGGGAGGGAAACGAAACTGAAGTATCGAAAAGTATCGATACTTTGTCTTTTGGATCGAT
This sequence comes from Silurus lanzhouensis, assembly GCA_039877035.1. Lineage (NCBI taxonomy): Eukaryota > Metazoa > Chordata > Actinopteri > Siluriformes > Siluridae > Silurus > Silurus lanzhouensis. The sequence goes on from JBCEWE010000126.1 coordinate 1,510,097, forward strand.
ACTTTTCGATACCATCCCCAGTATCGATAGTATCTATATTTGGTATCGATACACACATGGCTACTAGCAATCCTGAAGAATAATGTTCAGAGTGTATGCTGCATCATATATAGTATATCTGACTATATGGCCAAAGATTTGTGGAAACTTATATTATACTATGCTATATATAATTATATATTATATACCTACACAAATAAAATGCTTTTTTTTATATAATGTGAAGTGTAACTGGGGAATCAGCATCAAACATGTTCAGTCAGGGCTCGAGTTCTTCAGTTCCAACTTTAGTAAACCATGCCTTCATGGATCAACACAGGCATTCTCATGCAGAAGCAGGTTGAAGCTTTTTGGTTTTAGTAAACCCTGCAGCATACATAGTTAAAAGTTTTATGTTTTCAACTTTGTTGCAACACTTGCGAACAAAAAAAGGGGTGAGTGATGTTCGTGTCCACAAATAGTTTTATTAACAGTCATCCCTTATATGTATTTGATATAAAGAGATCAATAACAGTTGACTAGAGTGAAGTATACTCTGTTCAGCCACACGTTGTTACTCAGTACGGACACTAGAGGGCATCATCATGCTGTCGGAAATTTATGTCAAGTTTAATTGTATTGCGCTTTTCACAACAGACCTTGTCTCAAAGCAGCTTTACAGAATTTAACAGTGAAGGTGAATGGTGTGTATTTTTCCCTGATGAGCAGCCGTGGCGACTGTGGCAAGGAAAAACTTTCTTAGATGTTATGAGGAAGAAACTTTGAGAGGAACCAGACTCAAAAGGGGAATCCATCCTCATTTGGGTGATATCAAGAGTGTAATTATATAAAAGCACACTCTTCCAAAAAAAAATACTGTGAACCCCTGCGACAAAAACATGTTTGCTTGTTCACGTGTAACACTGCATAAAAGACATAAAAACCAACACTTAACCTTTTTGGATTTGATAAAGATTTTGTTTAGGTGAGTTTGTTAAAATACTCATATAGAAGTGTCTTAAATGTAAACTTTACACTGATTTTTTTTTTTTTGCCATTTATTTTCACGTGCATTTCTTACACACATGCACGATTTTCTTACACGGCCATGAGATTTTATAGAATTACAATCTTTTTTTTTATTTGTATTCACATGAATTCCAGTGAAAGTAGAAAAGCCTGGATCCTAATGGACGTTCATACGAGGCACTGCGTACAAAATTCCGGATTATTGTTTTCTGTTCATACAAACAGACCAGATCTAATTATTATTACTTATAACTATTGATCATTGTTTATGTATTGTTACTTACTATTAATGATTATTACTTATTACTAGTTGAAATAATAACTCCTGATACTGAAACAGTGACTCCATGTATTTCCTGTAAATGAAGCTCAGCCCATTCCAGGACCTTGGAGAGGGAAAGGGCGAGGGAGGGAGGGAGGGAGGGAGAGAGAGAGAGAGAGGAAGAGGGAGAGAGGAGGAAGAAAGATAGTGAGAGCACGCGCTCTTGAACGGGAGACTGTGCGCGTGAAGTCGGGACACCGGGACTCGCGAGCATGGAGATCCGCCCGGAGCGCTTTAAGGCTGTGGCAGGAAAAACCCTGGGAAAAATACACAGGTTAGTGATCATCTATCAACTCTCAACTCTGTCATGTTGGATTTGGACACTTTTTTCCCCCTTTTTTTGTCAAGTGATCAAGTCAATGATCAGCTAATACTGATGTACACGAACACATTACATCACTACAGATTTCACTTTGGAAAGTGATCAATTGTACATCACCATCATCATCAATAGTCAAGGATGTGAGAATATTAACATGAACAGCAGCCGATAAACCGTCTGCTCTGTTAATCAGATTAAAACGATTTAAAATAAACTCTATCTATCTATCTATCTATCTATCTATCTATCTATCTATCTATCTATCTATCTAATTGTGGGAGGGATTGCATCTTTATGAACTTATGTATTTTGTTGGAAATGTATTTCAATTATTTATATTACCTCTTTGGTAAAAAATTTGGTTAATACTCCTCGGAATTCTAAAACAGTACAACAATACAACAGTATTTTTAGTAAGTGTGTGTTTCATTGTGTTCATAATTTGTCAAGTCAAGAAGCTTTTATTGTCATTTCGACCATATATAGCTGACGCAGTAGCTGGTGCTACATTTAACCACATAAAACTACATAACAGAAAAAACAGGGCCGAGGACTAGTAAGTGTCCTCGCCAAATAAAGTGCATCGTGTGCAACCTGGTGCAAACAGTGCAAGAGAGACAGTGTAAGACAACACAAGACAGTGTAGGACAAATACACAAAACACATCATAGTTAACAATTACACTGTAGTCTTAAATTGTATTCTTGACTGACAGAAGTGGAACCCAATGTTGTCTTGTGCTGTTTGTATCCTAAATTTTGGACGTGTGTTCTCAGCTGCTTTTCTTCTCACCAGGATTGTAAAGAGAGATTATTGTAGCCTTCCCGGCATTATACACCAATCTGGACTTCTTCTCTGAAAACGTCTCAGTGGATGTTTTTTTTTTTTTGTTGCACATTCAGTGTAGAGAATCATGTGTGAAAATCCCAAAGATCAGCAGTTCTGAATTAACACCGTGCCTGGCACCAACCACCATACCCTGATCAAAGTTACTCGAAGCTCTTCAATTGTATCTGCATCTTTTTTAACAGATTAGTGTATCCTGTGCCTTTAAAAAAAAAAAATCTGAACAAATAAGATGTAATTTTTATGCCAACCAAAGTAGAAATATAATTTCTACATTTTGCCAACAAAATACATGACAAAAAAGATACAAAATACATGAAAAGCAGATTTACTCAAGGTTTTAGGGTCATGAAAATTCCATATAATTTAATCTGTAGTTCACCTTGTGGCTACCAATAATCATCCTAAAAACCCAATAATAATCATCCTAAAAACCCAATAATCATCCTAAAAACCCATTTAACTCCAGTCTCCATCCATCCATTCTCCATCCATCCATCCATCCATCCATGTATGTATGTGTGTAGGTGAATGTTGGGCAAGCTTGTGTTGTAATCAACTGAAGCTTCCAGACAGAACTGTTGTTATGTAATCCTTTAAGATTGTACAGAAGGGTACGAATAAGCCCACGCTTAAACTGGTGTCACCCAAGTGTCTGTCTTCTTCCACAATCTACTCAGCTATGTTCATGACTAAATGGCATTAGTGCTTATTACTAATCATTTTGGCAATTATTGATAAAGCACCTCTGAACATTCTTTTTAAATGTGTCCTAGATGTTTCCACATGACTTACCAAACGTGATTCAAAACGGAATCCGAAAATGTTAAGAAATATTTCGGCACCTTAAAATATTTGTTTGTACACTTTTTTAAAATAAAGGTTCTTAAATATTTATTTGTTAAGGTTCTCTGAAGAAACTTTAACTTCTATGGCACTTTTTACATTGCACAAATGTTCCTTTGTAGAAGATTGTTCTTAATGGTAATTAGAAGAAAATAATTTTTCGAAAGCTTCCTTGAGAAACCATAAATTGCTCTTTTATGGCATTGCTGTGAAAATCTCCATTTTGGTTCTTCCCGGAACCTTTATTTTTAAAAGTGACAAAGGAAAAGACGTAATGTAAAGCAGCACTGCATGGAGTCGTTCTGGTGCTACACACATGTAGACAATAAAACGACTTTGAATGTTTCACTGCTCTGCCGTTTTGGTGCACAAATCTACAATTTTGGTTCACGTACAATATCTACAAATTACATTTTGAACCATGACTACATGTATGTTTAAATGACTTTGTGTGGGCAGATTTAAAATCGAATTCTCTTAGCTACTTAATATATTGTGATTGAATCATTTAATTGATTTGTTCATATAGTGATATGCTCAGTTTATATAGTTCACTTAATAATAATGTTATTTGACTGTCTTCAGATAATAATGTGCATAATGAGTATTCTAATATGGGGAGTGATAGATTGTGAGAGACCGTTTTGTGATGCAGTGTTGGAAATTGTTAACTGAATTATAAATTGTCTTGAATATAATGGTGTCCTATGTAGTAGATTCTGTATTCATGAGTCATGTCATTTGATATTATGATACATACATGTCATTATATATTGTTTATATGTACATTATATTATGTACATTATATTATACAATTTATATATATATATTATAATAAATATATTATATTTATTGTTACCCTGAGGTGAGATCTCTGATAGCAACTAGACATGTAAATCCCATCCAAATATAGCTCAGCATTAATACCAGCATTAAGTCCAGTTGTTGGCCACGCAAATCCCTCGTCCTCGTCCTCACCATCCCATCACCGTCACTTCCTCTTACTGTAGCACACACGCTCCCCATACACATCACATGCACCGATTCTGTAATCCTGCAAGGCCTGGGATTAGACAATTCCGCTTTTCAGTGAAGTGCACGTAACACAGTTGTAAACCCTTTTACATTTCTGAATGTACAATAATTTCTAACTGTCTAAATAATTTTTCTGAGTTCAGCCCAGTTTACTGTGATAAAAATAACAGTTTACTGGAGTTTGAATCAGACTGGTGCGTTTCACATTTATTATTTATTATGCAGCCAAGAAAATCACGATGATCCTAAGCATCATCCATATCAGTCTTTTTTTGTCTCAGTTCCTTAGGGGGAAAATTTCACCATGCCATTTGACAAACAGGAGCCTCATAGGCATCCATTGCAGTACGGATCGATGTCTGCTCTTCCATAAGTGCTGAAATATTTACTGAGCTTTATTCTACTGGCTACATTTATTTATTTATTTTTGGCATTCAGTCAAGACAGGTTTTTTCACAACTATTTCTGTACTTTACACCAGAAGAGACAATGTGCATTGCAGGTACTATTTATAAACAGTAATTTACAGATTTAATGTCTTTCGCCATAGAAAGTACCTGATGACTTAATCAAAATTCATGGCTAGAATTTTGGCCAGAATTAGATGTAGAAATATCCAGTTTGTTTTCATAATAAACATAAATCAATTTATTGTTCTCTTCACCTGTTTGCTTTTTCTTTCTGTCACATGGACACAAAATTTGACACCGTTGGCTTTCCGCATGAAGTGCACATTTTTTTGTAATCTAATTTGAATGTAATTAAAGTACAATTCAGTGTACAAAACAAAAAAATTGATTTTATAGAATAGAGTTAATAAAAAAACTCCCAGAATCCCACCCTTAACCCTAACTATACTCCAGCTGAAAGGTTTTATACAAATGGTTTTAAAAGTACAAGCAGTAGAAAATATCTGTTTCCTTGTTGTTCTACAGTGAATCCGGAAAGTATTCACAGCGCTTCACTTTTTTCTAATTTTTTATGATACAGCCTTATGCCAAAATAGATTAAATTCATTATTTTCCTTAAAATTCTACAAACAATACCCCATAATGATAACGTGAAAGAGGTGTGTTTGAAATCTTTGCAAATTTATTCCAAATTAAAAACGAAAGAAATCACATGTATGTAAGTATTTACAGCCTTTGCTCAATACTTTGTTGAAGCACCTTTGGCACCAATTACAGACTCCAGTCTTTTTGAGTATGATGCTACAAGCTTGTCACCTATTGACACCTATTTATGGGCAGTTTATCCCCATTTATCTTTGCAGAAACTCCCAAACTCCATCAGGTTGGATGGGGAGATCTCTCCAGAGATGTTCAAGTCTGGGCTCTGGCTGGGACACTCAAGGACATTCACTGAGTTGTTCCATAGCCACTTCTTTGTAATCTTGGCTGTGTTTAAGGTAATTGTCCTGCTGGAAAATAAACCGTTGCCCCAGTCTGAGGTCCAGAGCACACTGGAGCAGGTTTTTATCAGGGATGTTTCTCTACATTGCTGCATACATTTGTTTGGTTCTGACTGGTCTTTCAGTTCCTGCCGCTGAAAAACAAACCCCCAGCATGATGCTGCCACCACCATGCTTCACTGTAGACATGGTATTTGCCTTGTTACAAGCGTTGCATGGTTTCCTCCAGACTAAACGCTTGGCATTCATGCCAAAGATTTTCAATCTTTGTTTCTCATGGTCTGAGAGTCCTTCAGGTGCCTTTTGGCAAACTCCAGGTAAGCTGTTATGTGCCTTTAACTGGGGAGTGGCTTCCGTCTAGCCATTCTTCCACACAGGCCTGATTGGTAGAGTGCTGCAGAAATAGCTGTTCTCCTGAAAGGTTCTCCTTTCTCCACAGAGAAACGGTTGAGCCTTTTCAGTGTAACCTTCGGGTTCATGGTCACCTCCCTGACTAAGGCCCTTCTCCCCTGATTCCTCAGTTTATCCAGGCGTTTACCTGGAACCTTCAATGCTGCAGAAATTCTTCTGTGCCCTTCCCCAGATTTGTGCCTCGATACAATCCTGTCTCGGAGGTCCACAGACAGTTCCTTGGACTTCATGACTTGGTTTGTGCTCTGACATGCACTGTTAACTGTAGAACCTCATATAGACAGGTGTGTGCCTTTCCAAATTATGTCGCATCAACTGAATTTACTACAGGTGCACTCCAATCAAGTTGTAGAACATCTCAAGGATTATCAGTGGAAAAAGGATGCACCTGAGCTACATTTTGAGTGTAATGGCAAAGGCTTTGAATGCTTTTGTACATGTGATTTTGTATCGTCTTTCACATTGTCATCATGGGGTATTGTTTGTAGAATTAATATAAAAATAATGAATAATGAATGAAATCCATTTTGAAAAAAGTGAAGTGCTGTGAATACTTTATGGATGCACTGTATTCAGCTTCTTATGAAATTGTGTGCATGCTTAATGCTGTAGTTACAGTTAAAAGTGAAAAGAAAAAGAAAATATATATATATATATATATATATATATATATATATATATATATATATATATATATATATATATATATACACACACACACACACACATACACTGGTCAGGCATAATATTATGACATTATAACATTATGAGCGGTAAAGTGAATAATAGCACCTGTTAGTGGGTGGAATATATTAGGCAGCAAGTAAACAATTTGTCCTCAAAATTAATATTTTAAAAGCAGGAAAAATGGGCAAACAGAGTTTGACAAGAGCCAAATTGCAATGGCTCGACCACTGGGTCAGAGCATCTTCAAAACAGCAGCTCTTGCTGGTCTGCAGTGTTGAGTATATATCAAAAGTGGTCCAAGAAAGGAACAATGGTGTCATGGCTCAATGATGCACATCTGTAGCAAAGGCTCGTCTGTGTGGTCTGATCCAACAGATGAGCTACTAAAGCTCAACTTGTTGAAGAAGGGTATGCTTTTAATGCTTGACGGGTCTGAACTGTTCTAGCGGCAAAAGAGGGACCAACACAATATTAGGCAATATTAGGTAGTCGTAATATACACCAAATTGGTGTATAGTATGAGGCTATATAAATGGCTTTATTCCAAATATATAAGCTAATAATAAGCTTAAGAATTACAAGGAATAAATAGAAAATGTAACAGAACAAATTTACAAACTACAAAAAAATCTTCTTTTAAACAAATGTTCTGACACTAAATAGTTTTAGTTTAAAAATGAGCAGGGCTTGCTTAATTGTCACTTTACTATTGTCAGGCACTATTGTCATGTCCCTTCATGCTTTACCTGTATGAATAAAGCTTGGCCGGTGTAATTTCTTATGTTTCTGGTGAAGAGCTGGTTCTCTTGCGAGTACCAAATGCACAACACTACCATTCTTTGGCAATTAAGCCTGCCACTATCCAGAGACAATCTGTGGTGATTACGTCAGGGTTTCCCATGGCAGGTGACACTAAAAGGGTGTGATGGGGGAAGGGGAGTGTAATACCTACCACTGGAGTTGCTCTTTGGGTATAAAGCAGTCTGTTAAAAAAAAAAAGTGTATGTATGTTTAGAGTGTAGCATTGATGAATCAGTGTGTAAAGGAACACACATGCCTCTCTATGTTTACAGATTTGGACTTCTGATTACATACTGTGTACCACACACACACACACACACACACACACACACACACAGTCTTGCTTTGCTTTACAATCTGACCCATGCTGAGCTACTGATTTTTATGGCTGTTTCTATGTGAATGGCACTACACTGTGAATAAATCTGACAAATGACAACAAATGTAATCATATTTGTATAATTCTATACTCATCTGTAGCTTGAAATGAGTAGAAATTGTACTAATATTACTCATCAATGTATCATGCCATCCTCCAGCAGACAGGGATGAAAGGCAGCTAAGACAATTGACATTGTGGTGTAGCAGGTAGCATAGCCACCTCACCGCTTCAGCTTCCTGTTCCATTCTGAGCTCAAATTATTGTCCGTGTGAAGTTTCTGTGTGTGTCCTTCCTGCCTCAGTGTGAATTTCCTCCGAGTTCTTGTGTGTTTTCTGAACTCTGAGAACATCCAGGTGGATTGGCTATTCTAAATTGTTTTTTTGAGTGTGTGTATGTTGCCTACTTTGTGGCCTGACTTCTTTAAATAGGCTCCTGACCCTGACAGGAATAAAGTGGCTACTGAAGATGAATAAATTGTTATATTCTTAATGTCATGTATATGTGAGACCCAGAAAGTGTGTGTAGTGGTATAGGGAAGAGAGTGCTGTGTGTGTGTGTGCGTGTGTGCGTGTGTGTGTGTGTGTGTGTGTGTGTGTGTGTATCTTTTTTTAGGATGAAGCTGTATTATGAACAGCAGAATAGTCAGCAGCTGATTAATCATTTAAAGGCTCCCCTGCTCCTACTGTTACAGCCTCCCAGTTCCTCAGTCCTGCACTCTCTCTCAGACTGAGCAACCGTAAACCCTTCACACCTCCTCCATCCCTCATCTCTCCATCACACACAAACACAAAGTGTCTTCAATTTTCACATTTGATTTATCTTATAATAATAATAATAATAATAATAATAATAATAATAATAATAATAATAATAATAATAATAGCAATGATAGTAGGCAAGTATACAAAGTATGTATATAGGGTGTAGTAAGTATTATTATTATTAATATTATTATTATTATAATTATTATTATTACTATAGTTAAACTTTTGTTTTACACTCATATATACATGTATACCTACCTCTATAGCAGCTCACAGCAAAATACATATATTGTGAATAAACTGCATTATTAATATACTTTTACTTTCTTCCATTTTTTTTTTCATTGTTGCGGTTGGTTTTGCAATGTCTACTGTATGTCATTTAACCAGATTTGTGTACACATGATAAATTCTTATTTGGAGATTTTGAGTGCTGGGCATCTATCTTATTTGATGATTATGAAGGTCATGTTTTACGTGTGTGTGTGTGAGTATGGGTCTGTGTGTGTATGTGTGCGTACGTGTGTGTGTGTGTGTCCCAGGATGGGAGAGATTCTCCCTTGGTGGCACAGTCCCACTGAGACACAATCTGTTCACTGGAGGCAGGGGTGTGGGTTTAAAATACATTAAGTTCTAAGCACAGAGAGAGAACAAGAAAATAAGTGAGAGAGAACGTGTGTGTGTGTGTGTGTGTGTGTGTGTGTGTGTGTGTGTGTGTGTGTGTGTGTGTGTGTGTGTGAGAGAGAGAGAGAGAGAGAGAGAGAGAGAGAGAGAGAGAGAGAGACTGGGGAGGGGGATTTGTGGATTTGCCCTGATTTGGTCTGTAACCTTTTTGAATATCCACAATGTTTCAATCACAGGCAAAAGGAGGGTCATCTGTAAACTGCCAATTTTTTTTAAATGCATTGAAAGATTGAAAGATGGATGGATGGATTGTTCTGAGAAATACGTTAGGATTATGGAATTTCTCCACTCAGGCCTCATCCTCTTACTGAGATTAAAAGAAAGCAGAAGGAAAACTAAATACTGTGTGTGTGTGTGTGTGTGTGTGCGTGTGCGTGTGTATTTGTGTAACTTTTGCTAATATGTAGTAGTATGTTAGAATTAGTAGCAATATTTATGTTGTGGCTGCAGGCTAGAATGCCGACATTGAAAATATCAGTGTGTGTGTGTGTGTGTGTGTGTGTGTGTGTGTGTGTGTGTGTGTGTGTGTGTGTGTGTGTGTGTGTGTGTGATACTCCTCTCTAATGCGTTTTACCATCTTAACATTAGGCCCCTGCATTTGAAGTCTCGAAGAAGTGCTTTGTTATCGACACGCTGCCAGATCCAGACGCCGATGCTCATAAATAAATAAATCATACACATTTTAAATGCATTATTAGTTCCTTTAAGTGCTTATAATGTATAAATAACTGATGACTTCAGAATGTCTACATGCGTTTTATTTTAACTCATCACCTACACTATAGATGCATGTATGGCTAATCTTGGGTTAATAAATGACACATTCTGGATCACTGATCCTAAGCCTGATGTCCTTAATACAAAGCGTTTATTGCAACTACACAAAAGCCAAAGACAGGAAATGAAGCTAGCGGGTGAAACACGTTTTAAATAATATTCCTTATTATTTTTCCAGAGAATTTTACTAAAACTCTATAAAAGGAACATTTTTTATTTTCAATATAAATATACATTTGCATTTAAAACCCCAGTCATGCGCATCCACAAGTTTAAATTCCCAACCTTTCCAACACAACACACACACGTGTTATGTTGTTAGTTATTGGTGCTAATTGCAGCTGGAGGGCATTCCTATAGCAGAAGAGCTGTCTTTTTCGTTAGATTTTGTTTTAATTACATTCTCATTTATGATTCATTAACACAATCATGACACTATGAAATAATAGAATGACTTCTATTTTTTTAAAAGAAAAAAAAAAGAAAAAAGGATAAAGATAAGGATCACGGCCGTACTTCCACTCATTACCGGAAGTAAGGAATTTCAATAATCCTAATCCAAGGGTGGAGTTTGGGATTATCTAATGCCCTGGTGGGGGGAAGTGGTCTGAAGTGATGTGTGAGAAAGGTTTCAAACCTAATATCCCTCACTAAAAAAAAAAAAAAAACATATTGTGTGTAAACACAAATATGTGCAATTTTGCACTATTAGAGAATCTTTTTATGGTTCTATATCATGACTGTAATATGTAATGATGTTGTGCCATGTAATTCAGGCATACCTACACAAAAGTCTTATATATGCCAAAATTACTTGTGCTTTGCATTGGCGAGTTTGTGTGTGTGTGTGTGTGTGTGTGTGTGTGTGTGTGTGTGTGTGTGTGTGTGTGTGTGTGTTTGTGCAGTAGGGCAGGTTACAGTACCCAGATGGTCTCTCTTCAGGCCTCTGCTTAACGTCCATGTTCTATCCACTGAGACGCCCCCTTTATGTTCTCCTCCTCTCTCACCTGCAGCTGTGTTAACGCCTGTCTAAAAGTGGTGTGAGGGTTTAAATTAGACACTACTAACACACACGTGACAACATATCCAAACACATTATAACAAATATATTAATCAACATTGTTTACTTTTGAAGCTGCAGTCCGAAAGTAAACCTAAGTTTATGAATTATTACATTTTACACAAAAATCGCAAAATATGTATTTTCTCCAGGCATAGTGTACAAGGCTAAATACAAAATATATTTATATTCATTTTTCACATGAACATTTTTGCAGGAAATGTAATTCAGAAAGTGTCATTTGAGAGAGTGTGGAAATTGGGTATAGAAAGACTCATGTTTTATGATGTCTTCAAATTGGGCAACTGGCATGAGTTAGGGCAATTTTAGATACAAATTACCCTGCAACTAGCTTCAAAATATTTACAGAGGTCTTGTTTATTTCAACTAAACACATTAATTAACATTTAGTATAAACCCAGTCATTTGAAATCAATGACGACAATAGGGAATCCAAAACAAATCCATGGTAATGGCAGACTATAAGTTAGTGTTAGTTTTCTTTAGGATGGCTGTCTGTGGAAGCTGATGCAATGGAAGATTTGCATATAGTTGTCATTTTGTTGTTTTCAGTACTGTGAGCATTGCATTTAATGGAGTACAAACTAAAACAAACATTGAACAATCTGTTACAGCTGTGAAGTGCAAAATGTTTGGTAATGTATATTAAATCACTTTTCTGAAAGTGCACATGGGTGAGTTTCCCAGGTACAAATACAGGAGCAAAAGGTGCTTCCTTTAGAAAACCTGTAGTGTAGCTTTAGATACTATAGATACATCTGTTTCCCTGAAAGTCTTGATTTTGTACCTTTAAACATGCATTGCCTCAAAATAAATATCAGTTTACTGGAAAAGAACTTTTTAAAAGATTTTTCAAGTTTGCAGAGATGTCAGTTTCAATGACAAAAACTTTGTCAGGATATTTTGATACACTTTCTCATTCTACCTCCAGGATCCTCGAGAAGCGTCAAGAGAATGGCGAGACTATCGAGCTGTCAGCAGAGGGAAGGCCAGAGATGGTGGAGGAGAAAGAGCTGCCCGTTGTGGATTGCACGTGCTTCGGGTTGCCACGCCGCTACATCATAGCCATTCTTTCTGGTCTCGGTTTTTGCATCTCCTTCGGCATCCGCTGCAATCTCGGTGTGGCCATAGTCAGCATGGTCAACGACCACACCGTTTTTTATGGGAAAAAACCTGTTATAATGGTGAGTGTCCTTTCAGGGATTAGATTCTAAACCAGCATTAAGGTTTATACCCATGTCTTTGACAATAGCTTCTGGTTCCACCGAATATTTATAAAGCTCAAGGGTGAAATCAGCAACACTTGTTGTGGACAGACGTCGTGTGGGCAGACTTTGCAAAAATTCTGTTTCATCAGTATTCAGGAGATGTTTTCTGTTCATCAAAGCTTGTAACACATTTTCTACTTTGTGTAGCTGTGCTGCTGAATCAGGCCCAACTGTGAAATGTGTGTATCATTCGCTTACAAAGCTTTGGTAATACTTAAATAATTATATTCTTGCCTGTTTAAATATGTGCAAGTTACACATATGTAACATTGTACTAGCATACTAGCAAACATACCTACTTATATATTTCCAAGATTACACTTATGCATGCTTAACTTATGACATATTGCATATATACATACTTGTATACTAGGATTATAAATTTGTACATGCTACCCTACTTGTACAAAAATGCGCACTCGCATACTAGGCGAATATCATACATTCATACTTACATACTTGCACACTTGTATAACATACCAATAGCCACTGACATATAAATACTTGCACACTGGCATATTTACATATTTGGATGCTTAATTATTTGCATGTTAGTAGAAGTACATGCTTGTGTAATAGTAAACTAGATTGCATTTACAATTTCAATCTTGCACACTTAAACACTGCATAGTTTTTCATACTGCAATTATTACTTTTATTAGTTTATTATTACAAATTAGTTACTTGTATATTTGCATTTCTACATACGAATATAATTTTTTTAGCGTAATTAATTTTTTCCCCTCTAGCTAACATATATAATTGAATTATACTCATCATACTTTCATACTTAATACTAACATACTTGGCTTCCTTCATACTTATATGCCAAAAGAGATCTATCAAGTTACTTACATACATAAATTAATTAATACTTCACATTTGCATACTTGCATAATACCATACTTACATTTATAAAGATAGTTACAAAATTTCTTTAAAATCCTAATCCTTACATATTTGGATATTAAAAAAAATACTTTAATAGGTGCATATTAGCATACTATCATGCTAGCATAATAGCACATTAGCATCCTGGACATTCATACTTACTTATTCACATTCTTCATACATAATTATTTACTTGTATTATAATACTTTCTCAACATTTATGGCATTTGGAAGACACCTTAATCGAGAGTGACTTATACTTATCTTATTCATGCAACTAAGCAGCTATAGGGTTAAGGGCTTTGTTTAGAAGGCAGCTTGGTGTGGCTGGCATTTAAACTCATGACCTCAAGTCCAATTTAGTAGAAAACGTCTATACATTTCATACTTACCTGTTAGAATTCTAGCAATCATATATTCTCACACACTAGCATACTTATATAATACTTTTGTTAACCAGCAGGCATATAGCACTAAGAGGTGTAGTGTTGCGTTTTGTTTGTATACATGGCTGCTTCAGTTTTTGAGAAAATGTTTCCAGTCCTGTTGTGAATAGTGAGTGGGAGCCTAGCCGTGGACAGCACATGGCACCACTGAGACTCAAGCCGAACCACAGAGCACACTTCTGTCTTCTGTAGTGTTGCACACTCAGGACTGGCAGCATCTCAGGCACTAGTTAAAACTGATCAACTACATGTATTTCTGCTGTTTCTTTTTAAAGAAGCTGAGTCAATAAATAAGGTTCGGGACACAAGCTTTTCCAGTTAGGATATTTTTAAATACATCAGCTGAAGTCCAATCTTTACTGAGGTGAATCAAGAAGACAAAGTACCAGTGTTCTTTCCTTCCCCCTCCTAGCTTTTATGTTATGGGTGACAATAGAGAAGTTGTCCTGGACCACATACACATAAAAACTCAGAACATTTATTGAATTGTGTGTATAAAAAAAAGCTATCATATCAAAAATAATTTTTAATTAGCTGGTAGCACAGTGCTTAAATCACTGGACTCTGGATTAGAAGGTCACAAGTTCAAATCCCAGCACCACCAAGCTGCTACTTCTGGGTGCTTTAGCCCCTTAACCCTCAACTGCTCAGTTGTAAGTCAATCTGGATAAATGTAAATATAGAAACAAGTATAAACTCCAAGAATTCTGCTTGCAAAGGAATTTTGCCTAAACGTTTCACTAGAAACACTTTATTCTATAGATATATTGTACTATGTACACTTTGTACTAAGGTTTTTAACCACTTCTATCACTCTGTACTAGGGATCAAATAATGTACAGTGGAACCCGGTTATGTCGATGTCCTAGGGGGTCGCCAAAAAGCATCGAGGTAACCGATGATCGAGATAAACAAAAATCAATATGGCAGCAGTATATTAGCGTGCTTGAAATTTCTTTATGTACATGATGTGCGTTAATAAATGAGAACGTGCATGCACGTGTTTTTGGAGGGGTTTTTACACAACAGCGTTGCTGCGATTTGTTTGATGAAGGCATGCTATAAAAATACATACAGTACATGTTATTCTGTCAGGAATCCACCTGCCACGCCCCCTTCGGTCCCCTTCAGCGTGTCAGGTGCTTTCTCGGCCGCTTTCTCTGAAGCTCCGCTTCAATCGCGCACATATGGTGCTCGTTTATCATCATCACCAGCTAGATAGATCATCATCTATTTAAACTTCCACACTCTCACTGTCCGTTATTGTTGGTATATGTTGGTTCACGGTGGTCGTTGTTATCGCGCATGCGTATCCCGGTAGGTGCCTTCCCACCGGCACTCTCTCAATGGCTGCGCTTTTCTTCCCAAAGTCACGCCGCGCCCCTACTAACACTACTAACACTAGTACTAACTAACAGCAGAGATTTACCAGTATACAATACAACACCTGTAGCAGCTGTAAGACTTGATTTTTCCACCAATTCCGCAAGTTCTTCTGCGGCTGCACCGAGATAACCGACGTTAAATGGCAAATTTTTCCCCCCTTGTGCTCGAGATATTAGGGTTCGACATAACCGATAAAAAATGCTTTAAAAAAGCAAGAATTTGGCGGTTCCACTTCAAAAACGTCGACTTAATAGGGTTGTCGAGGTAACCGAGGGCGAGATAACTGGGTTCCACTGTATCATGAAATAATTAATCACAATACAAAAATCTGACAATGTGACTTGTGTGATTTATCTAATGAGAATTAGCATTCTATAAATTATACATTATGCACTTTTGAACATCAGAGAAACTGCACATCCAATAGAATTACTTATATAATTATGGCATTATTATGTATTTGAGTTGTGAAGCACTCTTGGGTAGCTTTCTAATGATCTCATCCCCACACCACTGCAATCTATGGTGGCCGAGAAAGCGAAAGAGTAAAAGGTTGTGGAAAACTGATATTTTAGCCTGTGTTGGAGCTCAAATTTTTTCTGCTGCCCATTATGTTTGAATTTTTCCCAAGTCAGTGATCTTACATTTTCTACATTTATTTTAAAGATGAAACTATAGTACATTTTGCTTACAATATAATTATTATTTATTTATTTTACAAATTGAAATTGTGAAGCTAGTATTGTGATTTGAATGAATGAATGGACATCCTGACTGTACATTGTATGGTTGCAAGGATTTCTAACATGTTCCTTTTTTATATTGTGGCTTTTTGCCTTGCCTCTGACCTTGAAACAAAATTTGTAACAACATTGTGGTATATAACAGCTTACAGTGCAGTTATATAATACAGCACCTCACTTTATTATTGGATTTCAAAGTAATATTACACCGCATAAGCTGTGAAGGTCACATGACTTCTGTAAGTGAATTAACATTCATCAATTTGGCTTGTCTCTCTCTCTCTCTCTCTCTCTCTCTCTCTCTCTCTCTCTCTCTCTGTTTATCTGTCTGTCTGTCTGTCTGTCTGTCTGTCTGTCTGTCTCTCTCTCTCTCTCTCTCTCTCTCTCTCTCTCTCTGTTTTTTGACTGTCTGTCTGTCTGTCTGTCTGTCTGTCTGTCTGTCTGTCTGTCTGTCTGTCTCTCTCTCTCTCTCTCTCTCTCTCTCTCTCTCTCTCTCTCTCTCTCTCTCTCTCTCTCTCTTTTCTCTCTCTAGGCTGCTCAATTCACATGGGATCCAGAGACAGTGGGGATGATCCATGGTTCATTTTTCTGGGGTTATATCGTTACTCAGATCCCTGGAGGATTCATTTGCCAGAAATTTGCTGCCAACAGGTGATTTTCCCCCAGTGATACTCAGAAACAGCTGATGTACATTCCATTTTTAAGCATTGCAGAGTGTGCATGTGTTCTGAGGAACACATCTTTCTTATTTCTGCAGAGTGTTCGGCTTTGCAATCGTGGCCACGTCCACTCTGAACATGCTGATTCCGTCTGCAGCGAGGATCCACTATGGATGTGTCATCATGGTCAGGATATGCCAGGGTCTTGTGGAGGTACGCCATCTGGGTTTGTCTCTTTGTGCCTTAGTAAAGTCCAGATCAGAAATCTGGAAACAATTCCATTCCAAAGCGACAAACACAAATTACAGATTTTAATATGAACATTGTTTTCTCCCTTAAAATACTTCAATACATTTTTTTACCCTCATTTCTTGCGGACATTAGATTACTACTACTACTATTACTACTGTATACTGTACTATATTTTCTTGCACACTTAGCATGTAGCTGGTAAAGAGTAATGATCATCTGATATCGATGTTGATGGGTTCTCTTTAAGTGTGTTTCCTTGCAAGGTTTTTCCTCATGCTATCTCAGAGAGTTTTTCCATTGCTACTGTTGCCTCTGGCTTGCTAATTAACATTGAGGAGTTTATTTTTAAATGAACAAGAAACATTGTCTTACACTATACAGGTGCATTATACAGTAGGCATAAATCTGAATCTTTATTGGAATCTAAACTGTAAACCTTTTTACATTTGAGCTTGAATCGGATCTTCTTTTTGTACATCCCACAGGGAGTGTCATATCCTGCCTGCCATGGGATCTGGGCCAAATGGGCTCCGCCTCTTGAGAGAAGCCGATTGGCCACGACAGCATTTTGTGGTGAGCACATAGATGATTATTTTCAGTCATATAATCAAACTCTTGTTATTTGCCTTGATTTTAGTCCCTACCTCTTTTTACATAATTTTTATTAGCACAAACATTGATTTGTGCTTGAAGACAACCTATAATTGAGTCATAATAGGTCTAATGGTGTGTGACCTGGGATTTATATTGCATATAGGCTTTTATAATGATGACAATAAAAAGCTTTATTCTGTATCTGGATTAGGGTCGTATGCAGGTGCTGTGGTGGCAATGCCCCTGGCCGGTGTGTTAGTACAGTATACTGGATGGTCATCCGTATTTTATGTATATGGTAAGTAAAAATCACAACTTTGCTCTCTCATTGAGTATAAGAACACATATCCCGAGCAATTAGCATATCCTTGGCAAGCTGCTGTACTTAACTGAGCTTTATTTAGATATCCAGTACATTTACATTTGCAGCATTTAGCAGATTCCCTTGTCCAGAGCGACCTACAAAAAGTGCTTAATATAGCAACACATTAGCATACTATCAGGTGTAAAGTTTTTAATTATTGTTAATAAGGAACAAACATTATATTATTACTCCTGTATATGTGTAAAGCTGCTATGAGACAATGTTCATTGTTAAAAGTGCTATACAAACAAGTATGAATAGAATAGAATAGAATAGAATAGAATAGAATAGAATAGAATAGAAAGATTTCTAGGAATTAATCTATATTAATCACATTAATCATATATTCTGCTTTAATCTGTGTCTTTTGTCCTATTTCTCTTTTAGGTAGTGTTGGGATACTGTGGTATCTCTTCTGGATCTTGGTGTCATATGAGAGTCCAGCTGCTCACCCTACCATCACCCCCGAGGAGAGGAAATACATTGAGGAATCGATTGGAGAGACAGCAGGGCTGGTCAACCCCCTTCAGGTTTTTTATACATACACTCATGGATGGCATGGGTTTATTGGTGCATTCATGCATCTACATTTGGTGTCCATGGTGGTCCACACTGGTTTGATTTCTCATTTATTTATTTTTTTAAAGTTGTCACGAGTAAAGAATTGTGTGTCTACAAAACATCTAGAAAATAGAACCCCAACTTATGGGAAGTGGTAGCACAGTGGTTAAGATGTTGGACATCTGATTTTAAGGGTCATGAGTTTAAATCTCAGCTAAATACATAAAATGGCAGCACCAACATTTTAGCCACTGCATCAACTCATCTCCCTTTCAACGTTCCTCTTTTTTTTATTTGACTGCACTTTCTTGCTTATACCCTGCAGTATGTGTGTCTAGCAAATAGCTTGCCCTTTTGTGCTCTCTGCAGAAATTCAAAACCCCTTGGCGTCATTTTTTCACCTCTATGCCGGTGTATGCTATCATTGTGGCCAACTTCTGCCGAAGCTGGACCTTTTACCTGCTTCTAATCAGCCAGCCTGCGTACTTCGAGGAGGTTTTTGGGTTTGAGATCAGCAAGGTGAAGCACAAACTTGCCTCCACCCACATACATTGAACAAAATAGCAAAATACAAACAAAATACCAAACGTGTAGGCAGTGTTAAGCGTGCATTTGTACATAACCGCCTCCGCAACATGTGTGCACTTTTTCTCAGATTGTAGCTGAAACGGAGAAAGTCTGAGTCATAGGCATGTTTGGGTTCAAATCGCAATTCTCCTTGAGGAGAAGTTTAGACATCTAACACAGATAGGCATATCACACAGATATATATATATATATAAGTAATGTAAAAATAGTGTATGATCGTGCTTCTGTCCTTTCCAGGTGGGGTTGGTATCTGCGCTTCCTCACCTAGTGATGACCATCGTAGTGCCGTTGGGGGGGCAGCTGGCTGACTACCTGAGATCACACAATATAATGAGCACCACAAATGTCCGCAAGCTCATGAACTGCGGAGGTGTGTGAGTGAGAGAGAGAGTGTGTATGAGAATGCCTGTGTGTGTTCGTGCATGTTTGAATTTCTAATCTGGTTTAGCAGATGGGATTAAAATCACTGAGGCATACGTTCATACAGCAGTGAATAGGTTCACTGTGGACATAACCTATAAAATAGTTTTTATATTTTTCCATAAATATTTACAACTTTGTTGTTGTTTATAACTTTAAACAATATGATTCCTTTAGCCTTCGCTGTATTAGGTTTTAGAATTATAGGTTGAAGACTGATCAAACATATGAAAGTTTTAGTCATTCACTAATCTGAAGCTGTAAATACCTTATTCACAATAGATTAATACTAAACTGTTTAACACATCTAATACACTTTGACTTTTTGCCTGATATTTCTCAATCCAAGGTTAAAGCTCTGGGTTCACTGTTGGGCCCTTAAAAAAGGCTCTTAACCCTAATCCTGGCTGACCCCAACTTCCGAACAAGTTGCAAACTTGTAACAAGATTTTCAAATGTTTTATCTAACAAATAAAGGCTGCTTCTTTTTCTAAATACAATTGTTATTTTATCCTATAGATGGA
Source organism: Silurus lanzhouensis (assembly GCA_039877035.1). Taxonomy (NCBI): domain Eukaryota; kingdom Metazoa; phylum Chordata; class Actinopteri; order Siluriformes; family Siluridae; genus Silurus; species Silurus lanzhouensis. The sequence goes on from JBCEWE010000126.1 coordinate 1,530,170, forward strand.
TTAGCTGTGCAGTGCCGTCATAATAGATATAGGAACTAACAACACAAGCAAAAAAACAACTTTTCAAAGATATATATTTTTTCATTTTATACCATTTAGTTTATTTTAAATGCAAAATAAATGCAATATAAGCCCTAAGATACTATGGATACATGGAGATCATCATGCGTTTAATTGGCAATGACTAATTAACCTTATTATACCATGTACAGTGTTAGAGTCTCATTTCTGAGAAGGTGTTGATTAATTTTCTTTGAGAGCATTTTTGGCTGCAATGCAAATCACAGGTTTATATTAATACACTCGTTCTAATATATTATTGTTTCTATAGTAACAAGACATCCTGTGGGACTTATCCAGAAAATGCTCCATGCAGCCAGATTAAAAAAAAAAAAAAAAAGTACCATCGTGGATGTGTGAAAGGTTCTATGTGGAGATATTTCATTAATTTATTTGTCTTGAGGAAGGAGGTTCCAATGTTATTGCTTTATTTGCTCAGTTAGAGGTAAAACTGTAACTGTACAGTCTCATGCTTTGCTGGAAAACCCTGTCATGTTTTCTTCTTTACTTAAGCCTATTGTTATGCGATATTGTTGTGGTCTTTCATGTTGATGTGGTGTGTTTTGCAGGATTTGGAATGGAGGCAACGCTACTGTTGGTGGTGGGATTCTCTCACACTAAAGCGGTGGCCATATTATTCCTCGTACTGGCGGTTGGCTTCAGTGGGTTTGCTATCTCAGGTTAGAAAGCGTTATTTAACTATATAAGCAGACACGTCCTGCGTATACAATACAGCCAAGTCTTACAACATAATCTCTCTCTCTCTTTCTCTCTCTCTCTCTCTCTCTCTCTCTTGCTCTTTCTCTCTTCTTCTCACTCTTTCTCTGTCAGGCTTTAATGTGAATCATTTAGACATAGCACCACGTTATGCCAGCATCCTAATGGGCATCTCTAATGGAGTGGGCACCTTATCGGGCATGGTGTGCCCTATTATAGTGGGAGCCATGACCAAACATAAGGTACAATCTAATAATACACACACAAACACACATCTCTATTCATTCTCTGTTGCCTGGTCTTGTAAAGCATTATAAAATACTATCAGGTTCTAGTAATAATAAGAATATAACTTTTAAGTATGGGTGTGTGGATGCTCATAAAACAGCTGGCTGTCATAGCTAACATTATTTTCACATAGTTATGATCAAGACCAGTCTAACACCAGTCTTACAGTATGGCTTTGTTTTTTTTGTTTTTTTACAGACACGTGAAGAGTGGCAGTACGTCTTTCTCATTGCATCATTAGTGCATTATGGGGGTGTGGTCTTCTATGGTATATCTCATTTTTGTAATTATTTTAATACAGAATTTGCTTTTTAATGTTTAAACTGAGAGACTGATTAACTTGAATAATTAATTAAAAATATATATAAATCACTTCAATCAAAGAAAGAAAGAAAGAAAGAAAGAAAGAAAGAAAGAAAGAAAGATACGGTATAAAAGTGTCCTTCCTGTCATGGGATACATTTTTTCTTTTCATATTCATCACAATGACATTAGCCAATCATGGGTTTCTATGATCTTGTGTCTTTGGAAGAGGGCAGGCAGCATGTTCCTATCTGAGCACCTTATACAGCGCTGTGATGCTGCAGGAGCAGTCATTTAAATAGTTACTGGTTTCTTTTGTCTCAGAGGAGAACAGAGTCCATTCCCAGTGGGTGGTAGGATAGGGGAAAGTTAAAATTAAGAAAAAAAGGTAAAAAAAAACAAAACACAAAAATCATCTTAGGCAGCATTGATCAAACAAGGGATTTTGTTTTCTATGCCTTATATAAAAAAAAGTAGCAAATAAAAAAAGTAAATGTCCATTATTCAAAAATGGAGTGAATGCAGCAAAACATTGAGAATAGAGAATGAGTTGTACTGCAATCTGAAAATTCATATAATATTTAGAAATTGTAAAAAAAAAAAAAAGAAAAGAAAGGAAAATGTTCAAAAATGTTTCAGAGGCACCTAAAGAACAGATAGGCCTAAATAATTACTCAATATTCGAACTGACAGGAAAGATAACTACCTTTAAATTAAAGTAATTATCTGCTAATCGAAGGATACATTAAACTTTTTAAATTGTATATTCTGAACAAATGTAACTTTATAATTAAATGTAATTGTTTATTTGAGTTTTATTTGAAACTGATTTTATGTTTTTAAATGATTTTACTCTTCCTATCTCAGGCATATTTGCGTCAGGCGAGAAGCAGCCATGGGCGGATGCCGAGAACACCAGCGAGGAGAAATGTGGCATCCTGGATGAAGATGAGCTGGCCAATGAGACTGAAGAGCTTTACAGAACGGGTGGACAGTATGGTGCCATTAACCAGCCAAACACTGCTGGGCCAAACGGGAGTGGAGGTGGGGGCGGAGCTGGATGGGTCTCTGACTGGGACAAAACAGAAGAATATGTACAACCAGTTGGGAGAAATAGTTATCTTTATGGAGGAGAGGATGAGAGGGAACTCACATAGTGTAAGCAGGGTACATTTTTCCAGTCCTGGAGATTTTCCCTGCAAATAGTCAAGTTGTAATGTTTAATGGACCCTTTAAAATCAATACCACTGGACAAAGCTTTTGTTTAGAAGGATAGAGACATCGATTGAAATTTTGTGTCTTGACAAAATGAGTGTCTCTTCTGTCTAGACTCTTAGTCCATAATTCTTAGTTCTACATAAAATATTTACTAGGCCTCCAAAGGAACAAATCAAAGAAAGATTTTGGTATTTCCCCAGCTCCCATGAACTCAGGTTCATATTCTTGTAGATGGTTGTGTGAGTAACTTTAAAACCAGGAGAATGGATAAAGCATGGCATGACTTGTGGCTAATCTTAGTTAGCTAAGGCTAACACTGAAAAAGAACCAGCTGACTACAGTTTTGAGGTCAATAAATTGATAAATGTAGGTGAAAGTCTGTTAGTGGGGGTAAAATTGTGTGAATTTGGATGTATTCCAAATTCACTATTTTTCTGTGTGTGTGTGTGTGTGTGTGTGTGTGTGTGTGTGTGTGTGTGTGTGTGTGTGTAGTTGGATTTGCACAAAATTTTCTTTGGCTACATATTCAAGCCATAAAGCTTGTTATTCCTGAATTTTCCACCAACACAAAACTAATTCCAGCCAATTCAATATTATTTATAGGCCTACATGTTTTTGAGTTAATGACCCATGAATAAAATCCTATTACAAGTGACCAGTTAAAACTGCTAAGAACTGGATAATAATGTCATTGAGGTGTTATTAGTCAAGTAAACCTGTAATTATATACCTACATCTGTTAAGGTGTATATATATATATATATATATATATATATATATATATATATATATATATATATATATATATATATATATATATATACAGTAATCCCCTGTTTATCGTGGTGGTTACGTTCAAAAACTGTGATAAACAGACGCCACCCCAAAAATGCTTTTTTTTAAATTATTGTTACTATTGTTTAAGCTGTAAATCAGCCTCCCACTTTTCCTCCACACTTTAGAAACATTTGCAAGAATATAGCAAGATGAATTTTGTGTAAATTCGTAGAAATCCAGTACACTGTATCACATTTATAGTGAGTACATGTACTGTACAGTATATAGTTCTGTAGTAGTGTAGCCTATGCATAGTTTCTCTGCTTGTTTATTGGTTGAAGTGTCCTATGACATCAAAAAAGGGGCTGAGTAAAAGATACACGTCACCGCATTCTTTACTTTCTGTACTGTACTGTATTAACATTTTACTTCCTTTTATAATTAATTAGTTACAAATGCAATTCCGAGGGCACGAGAAATCGAACTGTGGTAAAGCAGGGGATTACTGTATATATAAATATAGTTGCAAAGACCAGCTTGATGCAAATGTTTGTATGCAAATATAATGGTGCATTGTGTAGAGAGATAGAGAGTAAAAATTCCCATTGACCATCAGATACACAAGGAAATTACTTAGTAATTAGACAGTAATTTGCATAGAGGCACGGAAGAGAATTGTTTATAAAGCAAGTAGCATAGGTATTCAATTGACATGGACCAACAAAGTGCAGAGTTAATATTGTATAGTACAGATTTTTTTTTTAGTTTATAGCAGTATTGGCTTTAGATCAGTTCATATACAAACAGTACTTGGTTACATCTATAACACTGACCATACTGATTGCCATTTTGAGAAGGTAATCGCTGAGATTAGGGTTATCTAATGCTTGTTGCATTACCCTCTATTGTCTCCTGGCTAGCTTGTTGTTAGCGCTACTGCCTTTGTCTACTGTTAGTATTGTGCTGCAATTTCAGTTTATAATGTTGCACGGAAGTTTGAGGTTCATCATAGAAGAACAGAATCAATAGCCATTTAAAAAGTTACTTACCCACAGACTCCAAAATTTCAACTGATGATGCAATTAAATGCAATAAATATTGCTGATGTCTCTTTCATTACAAGTAAACGTCTTCATGTTCACGAATCAAAAGGCTTTGTCCACCCAAATTCAGATTCCTCTGTCCAACCTCAGACATCACATAAACGCTATGTTGGGTTGCAGCTCAATACAAATGTCTGTACCTGAATTTACTGTATGTTCGTTTAAATCACATGTTTTTGAGCAGGGAAATCACTAAACTGTATTTGTGATGGATTTCGGTTCTCTACGGCTAGACTTGAAAACCCATTGGATTATGTAAGTTGAGTTGATATGAAAGCGAAGAATATAATGAAATACTGAACACAGGGAAATCTTTAAAGTGAAACAAACAAAAATTTAACATAGTGGGTGAGAAGTAAGAGAAGACCCATACGATGAGTGAATGAATATGCTGTTAGGGAAAAAAATTGTTCTTTGGATCATTAGGCCTTTTCTAGGGTTCTTTAGAGAACCCCTTAAGGGTTCCCCTGAAAAATGCAGGTTTTTAATAATGTTTATCATATGTGATATGTGGAAGGTGTGTCAGGTGTCTGAAGAGACTTTTGTATTTGAATTGGCATTGTGTGTGTGTGTGTGTGTGTGTGTGTGTGTGTGTGTGTGTGTGTGTGTGTGTGTGTGTGTGTGTCAGTGTGAATATTGACGGTGCTGTGATCTAACTCCAGTATTTTAGGCTTTCTGTCAAAATCACTGTAATGCACTTAATATGAGGATAAAAACCAGATGTGTACCTTTGGTGTAAGCGTGTATGTGTGTGCGTGCATGTGTGTGTGTGTGTGTGTGTGTGTGTGTGTGCGTGTGATTTGTTTTTTGTTTCTGTGCACAATTCCTTGTGTTTGTCCACGGTTCCATGGTCAGCACACAGCTCACCCTGTCTGCAACATATATTTCCTTTTTAAACACAGAATTCCACACAGTTCATTATCTGATCATAATAAGTGACATTAAAGGTGTCTGTGTGTGTGACTGCACATTTGCTTATATGTTATAAATGTTCTTCAGAATTATTGGTACCCATTCTATGAATTGCTTTGCTTCATAAAAATGAGCACAAACGATATAAGAAATATCTACACTTAAAGCTTCACCTCAAAAAACTGTGTGTGCCAAAATAACTGACATCCCAAAAGGGATTTTTTTAAAGAAATGCAAACAGGGTATCATTTATTTGTTTTATTTGTTTGCTTGCTTATTCATTCATTTCTTTGCTTATTTATTCATTTTTTAAATGACACAGTTCCTACAGGGTTGAGCTTATGTGTTTTTCTTAATAATTTTATCATTTACATGAAGGGTGTCAATAATTGTGTGTGTGTGTGTGTGTGTGTGTGTGTTTCTTTGTGTGTTTTTGAATAATTAATTCAAAAAGCACTGAATTGTAATGTGAAGTACAGCATTGAGCAAAAACCTGCTAGACAATCTTCTAAATGTCTCATTTATTATTTACAGAGACACGTGAATTTTCACACACCATCTTGTGAAATTCTGTATTCACACCTTAAGAAACACTCGAACTGTGGTTCAGTTGAAGCAGACACTCCAGTCAGGGAACAGAAAATGCAGTGTAGACATAATCAACTCGGGCTCTGTTGTTTAAGATTTGATGCTTCTACTTTATGTTGTTGGGTTTTTCTAGTTCCTCTCATTGTTTTCCTACAATGCCGTGATTATGTCTGAAGAATAAATCAATTGTTAGGTCATCTTTTTTTTTTTTTTTAAATAGACATAAATGAACAGAAGTGAATACAATTCTACATGTGAAATTTCCCTATGTGCAATAAAACTGATAAATCAATCACGCATGAATTTAATTATTCCCATTTCTGTATCGGATTTGACGATTTATTCACTGTTAATTAGCATAATTAAGAAATAACATTAATCATATCCTAAAGTAATAGTGCAGGTAAATCTATATTGTCAGTATTTACCATCTGGTGGTATTTACACTATGATTTATTTTCCTCTTGCTTACTTCTCACTTCTTTTTTTTCCACCTCTCTTTCTCTCTCTCTCTCTCTCTCTCTCTGTCCCACTGAGGGCATCTGCTCCACTCTAATCTTTGCCTAAAATCACCAAGATAATCCTTCTATCCATCTGTCATGAGGATGGGAGATAGGAAAGTCCGACAATCATCTGCATTGGCCTGCGTTGCTGCTGACATCTTCTGGTAAAAGACTGTAAAATCTCTGTCACTCACTGCTACATAATCAGGCCTATTTTAATGTGCACGTGTGACCAGGAATTCAGATCAGTTCGGTTTTGTTTGTATTTTAACAATGGACAAGGTTTGCAAAACAGCTTGACCTAAATCAATAGATTAGGTATATAAATCGAACATTAATCCCTAATGAGAGAGCCAGGGTGATAATGACAGTGAAGAAAAACTCTCTGAAACAATATTAGATATGAGAGGAACCAGATTAATAAAGGAACCTGTCCGCATCTGCGTGACAGCAAATGTCCATTCATTAGAATAAAGTTAATGTGTGTACATGAAAGCAGAAGGCATTGAAATGCACACATTACGCATGCATTTGAAACCTGTTAATAATATTACATTACGTCTAGTTTACGTATACGGGCAGTAGTGAGTCATTTTAACCAGTGAGTCATGAAAGCCAGTGTTTCAGGAAAATTAGTGAAGGCAAACAATGAACTTTAAGTTTACCTCAGATACAAACTCCAGGTGGGTCAAGGAGGGTTTTTTCCTCATTTCTTTTATTTTTCATTTGTACAAATCAAAATGAACAATGGATGTGTGTAACGTGGCCATGCAAATGTTTCAACATGGATACTGTATGCTTATTCATCTTCAGTAACATTTTTTCTGTGTGGGATTGTGAGTGGAAGAAAACCAGAGAACCCCGGAGAAAACCGAGAGCTGTGAAGAACGTGCAAAACTCATGCTGTGAAGTGACTACATAGGCCACATGATATGGTTCAAATGTGTGTAGAATGTCCCAATACCTTCCAAGTATCAGTTGTGTTGTGCATTTTTTTTATAAAAGCAATAAAATACTTACCTTTCTCTGTAAAATTAACCATTTATAGAGTTTTTTCAATAGTAAAATGTATTCAACATTTATTTTTAATTTGCCTGCTTACTTTTATAGAGGCTTATAATAAAAATTGATTCACCTTGGACATTTATTTAAACAGTTCTTTTTTGTTTATTTGTACAATTTAAAAACACTGTAAATTCGTGGTATAACAGTTTATTTGTTTATTTTTTATTGGTTATGTTGTTCAGTGTTGAATTGCTTTATTTGTGGTGGAGTTATGGGTAGAGATTGCTGTGGAAATTCTGAGGTCCTTCTCCATCTGATTTACCAAGTAGCTTTGTGGACAATTTCTGAATATATATATATATATATCTCTGGGTACTCTATGAAGCTGAGGTAGTTTATATATAGCCAGGAGATAGCCTTTATTATCTTTTACTATCTGGTACCATGTAAATACAAAGGCCAATTGTAAATGTACTGATATTACACAAACTTTTATAATACACAATACACTATTATAATACACAAACTTTTAAACACCATCCATTTGTCACATTAGTGGTGTTAACTTCAAAAAACATGGTGATTTTTCTTGCTTTCATTCTGCCATAGCAGAGCACAATATCACACACACCCACTCTTAATTGTTGTGAAAGTGTGTGTGTGTGTGTGTGTGTGTGTGTGTGTGTGTGTGTGTGTGTGTGTGTGTGTGTGTGTGTGTGTGTGAGATTTCACTCTTTTTTCAGCATGGTTGTGGGTGTCGAAATGTGGGGAAAAAGCCAAAGAAAGAATTTCCATCTTATACAATTAATTTCAGCATTGTTTCTTTTGTTATCCATCGATCCATCTATCGATCTATCTATCTATCTAATATTAGTATTGAAATCCTTTCTAAAAAAAGATGTCAGCATCACTCATACCTGATAGAAACCAGTCTAAACTCTTGACACTTGTGCTTTTTTTTCTTGCCACCCCCAGAATGCATGCAATTTGGTGGTGGTAGGCACAGGAGGTGTTTGGAAAAGCTCTCCAGCTGATTCATACCAGGACTTTTGAGTTTATAAAATAAAAAACTAATTTCAATATAACTAATGCCTGGAGAGATTCGGCATAGAAAGATTTGTCAGGTCACCTGAACCATCCAGGGACAATCTGCTTCACTTCTTCAATTGTGCAATTTTATGACAGGTTATGCATCGATTATCCAGGATCAGGCGTTCCACACGCTGAATATTCACAGGAATGACTGTGGTGGCTTGAAGTCTTCTGCATATATCCAAGGGTTTTACACATTCGTCCACAAGAAACTTCATTACCCCACATTGTTCTATGCACACACTAACACTTTTGTCTGCCACATTGATTAACGGTCTCTAGACTGGCCCACGACATGTGCACCGCCTATCGGTAATAGGACACACCAGCCACTTGCCACTGTGTGTTATACCACAACGCTAGCATTATTTTTATACCAGTAAAATAAAAAGTCCCGGTTTGACTTGAACGCTCATTGTAATTTGAGGCTGAGTCCACTATTGAGATGCATTTCACTTTGCTTTGATAGAAGATACTCAAAACCCTGTGTGGTTTTAATGTAGTTTACAATTCGTTTTTGCATTCTGGGAAAAAAGCAGAGGGATCAATGAAGAGTTTTATGTCTTCTTTTGAAGCTAGTGTGGAACAAACTGCAAGCTGTAAATGTTGCATGTTACATGAATATGTGCCAAAAATCCTTCAGAAATCTATTAATAGTGTTAACTATTACTTTTATTATTACTATCGCTGGAAATGATGAGGATGGACAGGATTAGAAATGAGTTTATTAGAGGGACAGCGCATGTAGGACTTTTTGGAGACAAGGTGAGGGAGGTGAGATTGAGATGGTTTGGACATGTGCAGAGGAGGGACATGGGGTATATCGGTAGAAGAATGTTGAGGATACAGCCACCAGGAAGGAGGAAAAGAGGAAGACCAAGGAAGAGGTTTATGGATGTGGTGAGAGAAGACATGCAGGTAGTTGGTGTGAAAGAGGCAGATGTAGAGGACAGGGGTGTATGGAGACGAATGATCTGCTGTGGCGCTCTGATCTGCTTCTACCCTAATGGGAGAAGCCGAAAGAAGAAGAAGTAGTCAAGTCAAGTCAATTCAAGTCAAGTTTATTTCTATAGCACTTTTCACAACAGACATTGTCTCAAAGCAGCTTTATAGAATTTAAGGTGAACGATGTGTATTTATCCCTGATGAGCAGCCATAGCAACTGTGGCAAGGAAAAACTCCCTTAGATGTTATGAGTAAGAAACCTTGAGAGGAACCAGACTCAAAAGGGGAACCCATCCTCATTTGGGTCACATCAAGAGTGTAATCATTACATCATTAAACAATACAGAACACTGGAGAGTGAGAACTAAAATGAGCACTGTGTAAGATTATGAGTTTCTACAGTCTTATACAGTCATTTGTGGTTGAACAACTACTGAACAACTCATAAAATAGCTCAACATTTGCGATCATCACAGATCCAACACCAGCTTCTCCATGCCAGAGCCTTTAAACACTCAAGGAGGTCCAGAAGAAGTGTTAATATAGATGTTTTTTCTAGCTGGGATGCAGCCGGGGTGTGTGCGCATATATGGAGCACTTTTGTGAAATGTGGCCCAGTGAATGAGATTTCAGAAAAGAAAATGTATTTATTAATACACTTTTTGTATTTATATTCTATAGCCTTATCAGCATAGGGATGGCCCTGAAGAGTCTTGAAGGCCCTTTGCTCTCACGGTGAAGGGTGGAGAACCTCAGGCACGGCCCTAAAGACGTCAGTAACTTCATCACCATGTCCTTTTAACGTAAAACTCAAAGCTGATTGGCCTACAGTGACGCTATAACGTTAGGAAAAAACATTCCGCTCTTTGATTGGCTACGCCTCGTTCCCTATTTCCTCTCAGCCAATAGTGTATCAGCTTGTATTAAATTGCAACATCCTATTGGCTAGTTATGTTGATAGTCCCGCCCCTCCGCGCCCACAATGAAACAGGGAGAGTCTTTGCCAAGAAGTGCTAAATGTATGGAGATACGACCACAGTCTCGAATTGGACCCTAATAAATTAAGCTTATATTAAATTACGAATAGTTTTTTTTTATTTAATTCTTTACACTCGTCACGCACTTTTTTCGGGGCGAATATAATTGATTTGATGCAAATGCGGATAGTTTTACTGTCGTAAAAGCGACCGTAATGCGGCTCAGCGGCTAATCCGTGCGACTCGTTTACATTCATTTGTTTGCACACGTCGATTTTAAAGCACGAGGAATTCAACTTATACACATTTTCAAGGTAAAAAGGATCTATTTCTTATTATTTGTAAAAATTCCCAGCCAATGAGTTTGTGTAGTTTTGTTTTTCAGGTTAATTTGGCTGAAATGTTAAGCTGAAGCTAACTCCTTAGCCTGGTTAGCTAACTGTAGTTGAAAGTCGGGGTTGATAACTTTTTGACAGTTATAACATTTCTTCTAACAGATCATATTAATTCACTTAATTACCTTTTTTTACACGTTAGTGTCGCTCACTTTTCCAGCAAGACGCATTCCGAGCTTTCGGCACTTTTTTTGAATCGCCAAGTAACTTCTCATCTCAAATAGTTTTATACTCCCTCTGTAGGTCCACTATATAGGGCGATATTAAACCACACTTCCGGTATTCATATAGTGCACTATATTACCTGTGGGAAGCCATTTTGTATCGGGCCAATAATGGATAAATATGATGGCTATTGAGTATTTAGTGGAAACAGAAATTAATCAGTGATTATGGGTTTCTTTTTTACTTATTTATTTACTTATTTTTACTTTTGTGAACTGGCCATGGTGGTTTATTATTTTATTTTTTTCTTCCAGAATGACTGAGTACAAGTTGGTGGTGGTGGGAGCAGGAGGTGTTGGGAAAAGTGCACTCACTATCCAGCTCATTCAGAATCACTTTGTGGATGAATATGACCCCACCATTGAGGTACACTTATCTGTCTGTCTGTCTGTCTGTCTGTATGAAAACATTTGGTCCACTATGGCAACTGCGCTGTGTGTGTGTGTGTGTGTGTGTGTGTGTGTGTGTGTGTGTGTATGCATGTCATGTCAAGTTTATTTCTATAGCGCTTTTCACAACAGACATTGTCTTAATGAAAATCACACCACATATATATATACACACACACACAAATATATATATATATATTAGTATGTATGTGTGTGTGTGTGTGTGTGTGTGTGTGTGTATATATGTGTGTGTGTGTATATATATATATACACACACACATGCGCACACAAAATATATACACAAACAAATATATATATATATATATATATATATATATATATAGATATAGATACACACATTTGTGTGTATATGTATGCATGTGAGATATATATATATATATATATATATATATATATATATATATATATATATATATATAATATAAACACATACATATACACACAAATATATATATATATATCTCACATGCATACATATACACACAAATGTGTGTATGTATGTATGTATGTATGTATGTATATATATATATATATATATATATATATATATATATATATATACATACACACACACACACACACACACACACACACACACACACACACACACACACACACACATACATTAAATAAGCCTGATACTATTTTGCCAGGCTAGAGTTATGTAAAACCAACACACTTGAGCGGGAAACCGCCCAGTCATACAGACAACGATGCTGTTGAGTCATAGCATGTTGATTTATGACCCTTTATGTTATTGCAGAAATCATAATAGAAAATGTTTGGTTTATAGTTTGTTATGGAGTGAAGCCAACTCAATACACCAGACAGATTCACTTTCCTAATGTAAACTAAAATGTAACGTTGGATGAAACCTCACTTGTATAGATTATTTATTTACGTTAACTCGCCTTGTTGCGAATATTTTCCGTCCGGTTTGCAGCCAAAGTGGAGCACATCTGGCTAAATTGTAAAAATTTCACACGGTCGTGTGCGTATTCGAAAAGCTTACTTAACTTACAACATGTGATTGTCACATGATCCTGTTTTCAACAACTCCAAACTGGACTTTAAATTCAGGGGTTCTTAAGCTAGAGGGCTTTTGTTCAATTATTTTACCAATAAAACGTATTGAACATGTTACTAACGTTGAAAACGTTTGTGCTCAAATTTTTACAAATGTTTCTGAGTTAATAGCGTAAATATTGAAAGCGTACTATTTCAGACTGAATTCTCTACTAGCATAGGCGTTGTCATTTTTATTAGGTTCTCAATGACATGGAGCGAGTCTGGCTTAGAAAAGTGTGTTTACCAACTATAGATTTGCAGCGTGATGGTAAATAATGTTGTGAACCAACAATGTCATGGCTCAGGGTTCAGAGAACATTCATTTTTGTTTGATGCCTTTTGGACTAAAAACCCTTTTGGGAACCGTTGATTTAACCGGTGGTTCTATTTGGTTGCTAAATTTTGTTTCTATTTTGGTTGCTAAACCTGATAAATTTTCTGTATGGGATTCTTTTTTAAAAATCTGATAGTCAGGTATTTTTTGGAATGAGCAAACATTCATACATTCCCTTTATTTTAAACAAAGCAAAAGTTTGGGCACCCTGCATAATTAGTATCTAGTAGCAACTATCACAGCTTGTAAAGAGATTTTCACCCATTCTTCCTTACAACAGTCTTCCAGTTTTGTAAGATTTCTGGCCTGTCTTGCACACAGTGCTCTTTTGAGGTCTATCCACAGATTTTCAATGATGTTTTGGTCAGGAGACTGTGAGGGTCATGGCAAAACCTTCAGCTTGCACCTCTTAAGGTAGTCTATCGTGGATTATGAGGTGTGTTTAGGATCATTATCCATTTGTACTTTAGCTTTTTTACAGATACTGTTTTGTTTGCTTCCGGAATTTATTCCAAAATGATTTGAATCCATTCTTCCCTCTACCAATGAAACGTTTCCCATGCCATTGGCTGCAATAAAACTCCAAAGCATGATTGACCCATCCCCATGCTTTACAGATGGACTGGTGTGCTTTTCAACAAATTCTGTGCCCTCTGTTCTCCAAACATACCTTTGCTAATTGTGGCCAAATAGTTTTATTTAAACTATTTGCAAAATTCAGACAGGGAATTTTGTGGTGGGGATGCAGGAGAGGTTTTCTTTCTGATGACTCTTTTATGAAGGCCATATCTTTTGTCACTGAACAGTTGAACAGTGTACCACAACTCCAGAGTTTGCAGTCAAAATGGAAACCAAATCTTACGAGCAGTTCTCTGGTTTTTCTTGGTCTTTCAGACTTGATCTTGACCTTCACTGTTCCTGTTAACTGCCATTTCTTAATTACATTCCGAACTGAGGAAATCGGTACCTTAAAACATTTTGCTATCTTCTTATATAATTGATTAATTGATATAATTGAAATAATTATTGATTTAGATCTTTTAATTTAATTGATTACTTAATTACAAAATCATACCAGCAAACTAAAGGTCAAATCAGTGAGACAGTAGGACAGTGAATTTGCACATGTCCTTAAAATCGGTAAATTTTTCTTGTTGGTATTGGTTGTTTTTTTTTTACATTGTATTGAAAGTTTGAATGTTTGACAACATTCACTTATTAATTTTCATTATTTTAATTTATTTATTTTTTTACCTCCCTCACACCTCCCTTGTAACCTCCCTCAAGCATCTTATATGAATGAAGTTGTATTTAGATGAAAGTGCTGCATGTTACCGGTGTCTGTGTAAATTAGCTTTTTATTAGTGTGGTTGGAATGTAGTCTTAGGCTACACCTGTACTAATCCAGATAAATTTAAAAATGGCGTCTTTGTCTAAAAAAAAACCCCTCCATGTCAACAATATCGCTTTCAACAGTTGCTCACCCACACCGAAAAGTCCGAAATCGCACACATGCCTCTGTACTACGCATGAGTAAAATGTAAGACAATGTCGTCCACTATCTTGGCTGAACTGGTCACATGACTAAAAAAATGCAGTATTGTTTTCAAAAACCTCTACAAACGTCGTTTTTCAAATCGATCCACTTTGGAGAGCGTTTTCAAACTGCTACGTTTTTGATGAGTAAAAACGCTGGCCAAAACCAAGAGGAAAAAAAAATTATTTTCAAACGTAATATACTGTACGTGTGTTATTGTTTGCCACACCTCCACCACTGTATCTTACTCTGTACCATAACCTGCTGTTTAATCCATAACAATGATCCAGATTCATAAGAGACCTACAAGACTATATAGTCGAGGTCTTGGCTCTGTGCCTCCAACAAACCCATATCTGATTCTCCTTCTACCATTTTAAATAACAGCTAAACTCTCGACCTCAAAGAAAATATCATTTTTGATTGATTTCAGTCTCGGATGTCGTACTTTCTTTGCTCGATACAGGACTCGTACAGGAAGCAGGTGGTGATCGATGGCGAGACGTGTCTCCTGGACATCCTGGACACTGCAGGTCAGGAGGAGTACAGCGCTATGAGGGATCAGTACATGAGGACTGGCGAAGGCTTCCTCTGTGTGTTTGCCATCAATAACATCAAGTCTTTCGAGGACGTGCATCTCTACAGGTATTATTTCAGTCGGGCTATTAAAATGTGCACGGACTTCCCCTTCACGTGAGCTGAAAGCTTCCTGCGGGTTTTATCAACACGCGTTAAGTCTTATCATCGATTATTAAAAGCACAATCGTCATGGAAATCTCACAGAAGTAATCTTGTTGAGAAATTGACAGTCTAGAACTCAGATTTTTTTTTTCCCCAGGTCAAAGTCATGCAGATCGTTAGGGTTTTATCGAGGTTACTTAAGCGTTATTTGAATATAAAATTGGCGTAGAAATGAAGCAATGAAAGTTGCTCAGCAATAACTAAGGGCAATTCTCACAACGTTTCACAACTTCCTGTTTTCTGAGAAGCAAAGTTGACGAGCAACGATTTTCTTTCTGCACTCTGACATGCTGAAATGTTTCATCTCATCCGTTTATTAAATGTGTGTGTAGAGAGCAGATAAACCGGGTGAAGGACAGCGACAATGTTCCGATGGTGTTGGTGGGGAACAAAAGCGATCTGAGCTCTCGCACAGTAGAGACCCGTCAAGCACAAGAGCTGGCTCGGGGATACGGCATCCCGTTCGTCGAGACGTCCGCTAAAACACGACAGGTGGGTAAACGCCCTTAATGCACACGGGGGAAGGGGGATTCAAAATCTACAAATAAAAAGAAGTTAAAGTTGCGTAACAAATTAGTAGTAGTTTCGTAACTGTAGCGGTTCACAAAATTTCCTCTTGGAAATCTAAGTCCTGCGAGTGCCGGTTGCTGTCTTGCTCATTGTTCAGCAACTTGATCCAAATCAATATGTTCACTGTATCATGTTCAGGAAGTCAGACGAGACTGTGTGAGTTAATAAAGAACGTGTGAGCTGTCGTGAACAAACGTTTTTACCTACAGGAACAACAGTATTATAACGTGCAGAAATGTAAATAAATAAAGGATAAAATAAATGGCACGGTTGCTTGGCATTGCTGTTGTCAATTTTAAAGGCAGAATCAAATCAGCACCAATATTTGTCATCACACGTTTGGTTAACGCCCTTATTTGAATACGTTTCCTCATTTCTATAGCAACAGGGACTAGGATATGTGGCAATCCACATAAAATGAAAAAAAAATTGCTGAAATGGTGAAGTTAAGTATGAGAGGTTTATTTAGCATTTTTGGAAGGAGTCTTCAGTGTTTGGTTTTTGGCTGATTCATAGACCTTCTACAACATTGGAATGCTGACTGCACCCCAGGCCTCCTCACTTCACCTTCACCAGTACCTGACTTTATTAACACCCTTGTGGCTGAATGAGCACAAATCTATAAACACACTCCAAAATCTAGAGGAACATCTTTTCTGTGGAATAGGATGGTCACACATTTTATATCATCATTAATCCAGATGTTCAGGAATTGTTGGTACTAATCAGAATGCACGACAGCATGAAACTATTTGAGGCACTGACATTTTGGAAATCTCGTAACAGAGTTAGCATCTGTTCAGTCCTACGCATGGACTCGGTTACGCAGGAACCTGGTAGATGATTTAACGGCGTTCGTTCTCTCCTCCGCAGGGTGTGGAGGAGGCTTTCTACTCTCTGGTTCGGGAGATCAGGAGATACAAGGAGACGAACCGCAGCAACAAGAAGAGCAAGAAACACCCACAGAGACGCTGCACTCTTTTATAGCAATACTTCTGCCCACTCTTGCACTACATTCCTGGAATAGCACTGTGCACATACATACACACACCTGCACACACTGCTGTAGCATCTCAACCCTTCTTCCTCCACTCAGAGCCAATTTAGAGTAAAGTCCCAATCAGGAAGCCCAAACAGTGCCATGGCTGCTATATGCTTTTTTTTTTTTTTTTTTGAAATGGTTTGCCAAATGCAGAGGTTCCTACTTGGGCTTTACATATTGTAAATCCTTATCGTTTATGTGGCATTGGACTTGTTTTATAGAACTTTTTATCCTGCCATATCCATATTTTGTAGCATTTGTGTACTCAAATCTCCAGTTCACTTCAACTTTTAACACCATGACTCAGTTAAAGGGTTTCAACAGAGCTAGTGCACTACCTGTAACCACTATGAAATTGTGCTTGCAAGGTTGCTATGCAGTTTCCACCACCATGACCACGAACAATGAGTTCAAGCTGCTCCTTATCTTTCTCTCTCGGTCTCCACACACTCTACTTCTCTCTGCCTCATTCTCAGGCTTTCTTTACTGCAAGCAAAGCTAAAGAGATGATTGTATTGTATTTTCTCATTTTCATCGTTACGAAGCAGGAAATACGGCCGGATACATTTATTTTGAATTTATCGAGGCCTGAAATCCTGTGATACCTGATGCATTCCTCTCGTCAGAACGAGGAGACCACCTTAGGAATTGAATGGGATTTTGTTAATAAAAAGGGTTTTGGCTAAAACGAAGTCTCTTTTTTTTCTCTTCAACTTAATAATGTCTAAGTTTTACATGCACATTGTATATAAAAACTGGAAGCACACATGCCCTGCCTTTCATAAAATGTAAAAAAAAAAAAAAAAAAAAGTGTATTTTTTTCCCAGTTCTTCAGTATATACTAACTATCCACTTTATTGGGGAAACACCTCTCTAGAAGTGTATGAAATATTCAAAGCAGCATATCAAGCATCAATAGCCACTGTGAAAGTTACCTGATTGGACCGCATAAACATACAGGTGTTCCTAATAATTTGGGCAGTGGATATTTGGTTCTTGTTTGTCTTGAATACAAACTTACATTTTTAAATTGAACTCAAATAATGGATCCTTTAGACATCTCCAGAAAAGAAGACAATTTTACAAAACGAAAACAATTTTATTAACTACTGTATTGATTGTGTACAAAAAAGTAAGTCACAGCTCTTTACAAACAGAGTAACAAATCCAGTAACAATTTGGAATTCCTGAGATCTCACCAACCGAAACGTGAGACAAGCTTCTCCTGATCCCCGAGGTCTTTCTGAACCTTTTTTCTCATGTAGAAGATGGGACAATCTCGACTAAAGAAAGAAAAGGCTGGAATTAATTAAGAACACATATCATCTGTAAGCACCCATAACATTGGCGATTTGTTGTTGACTGTAATAGTAAAGCCTACAAAAAAAAAAAAAAAAAACCTGAAATGCTGATAAGGAAACAGCACTTCACAGCAGTTTTTGGCAGGAAACCAAGTAAAAATAGGAACTAATTCGCTTCACAAAACGTTCCACAACCTTAAACTTCACGATTAAAAAGAAAAGAAAAATCTGGTTCTTTGATTTAAAAAAGAAAACCAAAACTTGGCAAACTGCTGTGGAAAAAAACATCATCATGAAGGAAAATCACTCACTTCCTGATAGTTCAGTTGCGCATGTTCCTATAAATGGCTCTAAAAGACGTAATATTTTGCTGAATAATGATGTGTGTGTGGAAACAATCATAGAAATATTACATACAGCACATTACAGTTAGTGATGAAATTCCACCAGGGTTTTAATCAACTCTAAATATGACTTGACACTTGATTGTGTATGCTGTAGTTCAGCGGCAGACAAGTTACACGGTCTCTTTGTATACTTTTGTACTTAAATGAAAGTTTTTAAAGTACTGATTTATTACAGCTATAAATGTTCCTATTATCATTTTTGTCACAAGACTCTTTGCTTAATCAAGTCATCGGTTTATGTGAAAAGATTGTTACTATTAGCATACCACTCTATCAATATTATATTAATAGAATCAATGAATTAATATCAATAATATTCATTAATCAAAACACTGATATCCAATAAATTAGACTTAAAAAATAAAATCATTTAAATACGGCCACAGGTGTTGTGGCAGGTTCGAGTCTGGAGATTCTTTCATCATTTATTCCTCAGAAAATGTTCTCCCTGCTGTTGAACTGATGCTGAATCGGATGTTGGTGATAAGTAGATTCCACCAAGTGCCAATCAAAACAGAGCTTGTACTCTACACTGATTGGTGGCTTGCTGTGTGTTTGACCAGTACAGATCACTGGGATCTGTACTGTAGAGGTCGTCCGATTAATCAGTTTTGCCAAAAAAGGTTTTGGCAAAAATCTTATCAATAGTTTTTCCGGGTCGCATTATACAGTAGTGTGTAATCTAGTGTGGCCTCTAGAGGCGAATCACTGACACCATGTGCTGTTTTTTTTAATTATCTATTTTGGATGTATGTTTTATTAAGCGTTACTTTTTGTTTCAGTTTGAATGCATGTCTTGTATTTACCTCCAGATTTATTCATATCTTTTTTTTCCTTCTTTTTAATCTTGTATCCATTTTATAAAACTATCGATACAATTCACCATCAGTCGACCTCTCTACTCTACTAAATGGTCCAGACTATGCCTGAGTGCATGCACATATGTTCCTGTGATGATCACTTTAAATCATGATTAGCATGCGAGTTGGAATTGTGTTTATTAAATGTTAGAAAAATGTGTTAATTTTATACACTAGGCGTTTGTATACACACACACACACACACCTACCTGGTACACAGCACATCTTCATGCAGAGACCCTTGGCAGCGCTGACACTGAGTCCACAGGCGAGAGAATCTCTCCTCCAGGACAGACAGGTGAGCAATCTGAACACCACAAATGTAATACATTAACACATCAAAAGAAAGAAAAGTCTAATCAGATAATTAAGCGTTTCTTTCAACATATTAATCAGCTATCCCCCTGAAATTTAGCCCCCTGTCCCTACCACCGTTACCCAATGAGCCTGATTACACACCTCTTTCTGATAAAGCTCAGACTCCTTCTTCTTACAGAAGTCACACACAGCAGCTACAAGAAGAGAGAAAATGCTCAGCTTCAGAAATCACAATACATCAATCCTACACAAACCGTCTCACTCACACACACTCATTATGGTGACCTACTGTCTGTTTTGAGAACCGCTTTGCAGCCGATGCATGTGCTACGTTTCTGCGCAAAGGCCATGAGGCCACCCACTCTCGAGGTCAGAACAGTCTTACAGCGTGTGTGATCTCCCTCTGAAACAAGAAAACACACAATTACACAATGGCACATGCTTCAGACCTTATTCTTCACCACTGTGATTAGCTCGGTTTTCCTCACATAGACCAATTCAAACAAATCTTCAGACGTGCAGGAAGTGAAATTTACATCATACTTTCAGTGTAAACACACACTGTATCAGCATTATAATAAAACCTGACTGAAATTGCCGCAATAATTTGTGTTATTTAGGTGTGTAACTATCCACATATTCATACCAAACCATTTCAGTACAGGACTTTCTAAATGAAGAAAAAAGTCCTTGTTTTATGTGCGAAAACGTGTTAAAACCCGAGTTCCCTCACGAACATATTAAGTGGCGGACTACAAGTTTGTTTAGTCTCCGCCTCACACTTTAAGCGCAGTGTCACGGTGGCTACTCGAGTGATTTGCACTAAGCATGTGGATTCTTTTGCGTTGTATGTCCAGCTTCAAAAATTCATTTCAAAAGAAGAAATTCCTGACAATTTCGAATAGTGAGGGAACGAATGAATGAAAATGGAAGGAATTAATTAATTCATTGAATAAAATAAATAACTCTAGTGTTTCTTAAATGATGACATTTATTTAAGTAGGCTGAAATAAATAGCGGTTAAATAGAACATTATTTATATTTATATATATATATATAATAAAAAAATCTCTATTACCAAAATATTGTCTGAGGTAAATCTATTTAAATTTTTCCTTTTTTTTGTTTTATTTAATCAATTTAATTTGTGCCTATTTAATCAATATAATAAAATGTATTACATTAATTGAATTTTTATATTTATACCAAGCAGGCATTTTATTCAAAACCATTCTAAAAAAATTGGAAAATGTTCACAAATGTTATTAATAAACAATGTTAATAAAAAAAAAAAAAAAAAGAAAAACGAGGTACGTACCGAACCGTGAATTTTATGTACTGTTACACTCAGCATTGTGTGTGTGTGTCAGATTTCTGTATGTATACGTTGTTTGTTTTGAGATTCGTAAACTATGAGCTAATTATTTCGTTTTAAAAACTTTACTTAAAAATATTACTGACTGATATGAGGCAGTAATTTGATGTCAAACTGGATTTTGTACTAAAACGGAATCTACATTTTGGATGTTACATGGTAACGCAAATCGAAATAAGAATCGTCACGCTTACGTCACATCTCCCATTCCTCAGACAGTTTCCCAAAAGCAGCTCAAATGACAAATCTGCCTGCATTAATTGATCATATATTTTCCCTGAAATTTATACCAAATCAACTGCTCCACTATGTGGAATCAAAGAACACTAGATCTGCTCAACAGGAAAACAGTGCCAATAATACACACACACACACACACACACACACACACACACACACACACACACACACACACACACTCACTGAGTAATACACTCTCAGCCTTGGTTTCTCCCAGTATAGGCTCAAAAATGCGCAGTAAAGGTTTAGACAGCTGCTGCTCCAGGTAGTATTCGGTGTCAATAGGTATGTTGTTCTCCAGCACATAAATAGGGTCCTGAACACACAGATATGTGTTTAATCAACAGCAGAAAAACTTGTGTTAACATTTTGACACTCTTCGCCACCACAATCACCTCGGACTTCATGTACGCTGCTACTCCTTTGGCTGCCTTGATTATGACGTAAGGGACTCGATCGCCGAGATTCGGAGCGCTGCCTGCATCTCGTTTTCTCATCCTACACACACATACACACAAGAGTTAAAGCCAAAATCAAGGCGAATTTACAGCAATCAGAAGACACACACACACACACACACACACACACACACACACACACACACACACACCTCTCTGCGAGTTCCACGTGAGCTTGTTTGCCTGCGTACTCCTGCGCTGTGCGCGTCAACTCTTTGGTGATAACCAGCTGACTGATGTCGATGCGGTTACACAGCAGGTCTGAGATCACCTCTTTAGCATGGGCTACAGCTCCATCAGGATCTCTATGACACACACACATTTTTATTATTTTCTTTTATCGTGGACATTGCAAATTTTTTATCCACACACTGTAGGTTCCATGCATGTACCTCTCGATTAGAGTTTTTTGAAGGCACATGTTGATAAGGTTGGCCACTAGGGGGCAGTTGTCTCGCCTCACTGTCTCTATTCCTTTACAGTCCATTTTGTCATGATGCTCAGAGCTGGAGGAGAAATACAAGCCTGCGTACCTCTTCTTATTGATAAGTAAATATGGATA